>LRSR01007211.1:0-32262 GCA_001579985.1 Hypsibius dujardini
ACGTCCACATTCATCTTCACTCCCATTGTTATGGCAGCACCATTTGTTCGACCAATGTCCAAATTTTGCGGTTTTTACACTAAAAGATTGAGGAACAATTAGGCTTTCCAGAATAATCAAATCGGTTATGATGACTGAAAGGAAAAAGGACAAGGAAAGAAGCCGCAGCCAATGAAGTTCAATTTTAGTTGCACATTTTTGTATATTTCTGCACATTTTAAAAACTCTCTTTGTACGTATTATAAGTTGCCAGTCTGTCTGTTTGACGTGGAGAGTGACGTGAGAAGGACGATAATTCGATTTTTTCTCGGGAGTCGGATTAATAATGAAATGTTTTTTTCGCTGTAATTTGATCAGCCTGAATGAATGTGCTTTTGAGGGACGCTATAGGAAAAAGCAGACACCATTCACAGCAGACCCATAGCCCTGCTTTCAGGGGGCGGGGTAGGCGCTAAGCTATTTTATTTTAAGGATTTTATTGAGAATATAACGTGATCGCGAGGCGCTTGCTCTACAATTTTTTTTCGGACGCCGAAAAGTTTTTGTTTCCTGTAGCTAAAAACAGATTAACTAAGTAACGAATGAATGAGGCCGACTGTGGTAGGTACATTTGTATGCTTGAGAAAAATATCAACCCAGGATGCCAGGGGCGTCATTTAGATGTATACATGTGAATGTATATGCGCCAGTCTTTGGCACAATTTTTTTGCACAGCACGCATTGAGTTAGTGTTGTTGACTTGTTTAATCAAATTATTTACCAGATTTTCAGTGAATTAACAGTTAATTTAAATGTTAAGCAAAAGCAAATTCTTCCAGACCTCAAATTTAAATGAAATTTAAGGAATCAATTTGACAAATTCACAACTACTAACACAACGAGACATAGTCTTACCCCTTAAAACGAACATGCTATATATGTAAAATTAAATATTTATTTGAAATACCATTAGTTCCAATTTTAATTGCAATCCGGCTGTTAATTTAAAATGTACTGAAATATTTATGTTTTCAGTGCCAGCAAAACAACTCAATTTTTAAGTAAGTCTGCACGCTGATGAAGCAAAAAGCACTTATTTTAAGTTATGTTTTGGCTTCTTTGATATGTTTGATATTAAATTACACTATAAAGCTCGAACGTGTAGTCTGTGTATGAAGATATAAAATAGGTTGGTCAGAGCCCAGAAGGCTGAAGCAAGTTCAATCCAGGCCTTTAAATCGGCCAAGGCGTTGATAGAGCAATTATGCACAACGGTACAATTATACATGTTCAATAAATCGCCACAGGTTAGAATCTTGACTCGTCTGTCTTACACACCAAACACATAGACTGATAATTCCACAGACTTCACCTGTATTCTGACGGTTGTGCCACCGCGGCCCCTTAGAACGTTCAGTTGCATAATCCAATTGACATGTACGCCGAATCACGGTCGAACTCGAGCAAAAAACATTCTCTCGTTATTTCCGGAACATAATCTTTTTATATGGGGCCTCTCGGGCAGCGATCAATTAACGTTACGTCAAATATTCTTCCATTTACAAATAGAACCGAGAGTTCGTAGATATAAAAGTCAGTTCAAATCGGCGAAAGTGTACACTCATTTTTTCCTCATTTTTTCTTCTTTATAAAAATACCTCCACCCCAATCGACAATGCAGGCTTCCCTCATCGTCCTCGCCGCCGTCTTCGGAGTAGCCCTCGGTGGCGCCGCCAACGGTGATCAGAACCCCAAGGTGTGGGATGCTCTTGCTAAGCTCCGCGGAAAGGGCGCTCTGACCGCCGAACAAATCCAGTCTCTGTACCCCAACGCGGTGGCCGGTCAAGACTACCCCGACAACCAGGCCATCCCCAGTCCCCGCCCCATTACCTGCAACCCCGCCAAGCCCGGTTTCTATGCCGACACCTCGTCTCCCTCCAAGTGCCAACTCTTTGACCGGTGCGACGTCAACGGACAGCTGACCAGCTACATCTGCCCTAAGCTGAGCGTAAGTTCAAGCTTGTCTGTCTGTCTGTCTGTCCGCTTATTTGTCTGTTTGTTTGCTTTCCTGCCTTCCTGCCTGGTTGTCGCTTTGTTTCAACATTTACGGTCTATATTCTGCTAACATTTCATTATCATAATTCATCTTCTTTCCTTATTCCAGGTTTTCAACCAAATCACTCTGAGTAAGTTACATTTTCCTGCTTATAAAATGGAAGGATTGCCTGCAGTTAATATTAGTAATTTACAAGCAATTGTATTTCAGTTTGCGACTGGTTCTTCAACGTTGACTGCTCGCAAGCCGCCCAATTTGCTGACTACTCCAACGCCCGTCTTTACCAGGGCAAGGACGTTGTTCTTTTGGTAAGTTTTCTTTATCATTGTCGTGCAAACTTTTAAGGAAATCCTGTAGACTTTAAGCTTAACTTAATCTGTATCTTTCCGCAGGATAACCAAGATACCATTGCTCGGAAGTAACCAGTTCCGTGTCACAGATCTGCAAGGTGTTCAAAGATACGAATCCATCGGCTTAGAAACTGATCGTCTATTTTGTCTTAATTCAGATAGCAACGTCTATCCAATCGAAATTTCTATTATCGACTGCTGTGCTGTATTTTCTATCCAACTACGGTAGAATAAAAACTAGAGTAGTAAGATCATTACAGCACAGTATTTCGTCAAGGCAAGGGTAGCTTTCGCTTCCAGCAAATGTTTGAAAAAAGAAAAAAAATTGTGACCCACAACTGACCGGTTGTCAGACTCTTAATCTATCCATCCGTCATTCCGTCAATCGTGACTCGCAATACCTGTATTAAATTTTCAGACCGCTTAAGACGAGACGTTTTTCGAATGCTTGTTTCATCCACAAATTAAACAGAGGGTACGACTTGAACAAAAAGATTGTGCTGAACTGAAAGCACAATTGCAATGTTGCCTGTATGATTCTTACAAGTTAGCAGGGTTTAGCTATAGGAGAGACCTTCCTACGTATTCCAAACATTCCAACTATCAACTTCGCCCAAAGATTTCGAAGCAACAGGCCAGAAGTAAATGTTCGGATGATCTTGGAGAGTTAACGGATAAGTGACCCCATTCACTTCCGCTAGGCTTTGGTTGTCCAAGGGACCGAGCCGTTCACGGTAATACAAAAGGTTCAACTTCTTCAATCCCACGAGGATATCGGTTCCCTGGTCGTCACGCTGCTTATTACATTCCCGTAGCTCGCTGATGGGGAAATTGTGTCCCTCTGCAAAGTTCTTGTATTCTGTCCAAAGCACCAGGCAATCCAGCTGGTCAGTGCGCCACCGAAGCTCCCCGTACTTCAACGACCGAGCCGCACGCGCAATGTTCCCCTTCTTACGTTGTGATTTCTCCGAGTTCTCCATCTTTTGGAGCCACATAAGATCGGCTGCATCTGGACTGTCGTAGTAAAGGACGTGACGTAATTTATCCGTGCCAGCAGTTATAACGGACCACTGAAACTGCGGGTATGCCGCTTGCAAGGCCGTCCTAACATCGGTCGCGCTTTCCAGGTATTCTTCGATCAGTCGATAAACTATTGCGGACAGCTCGTTGCAACATCCGTCTATAGTAGCGCCACAATTTACATGCTCCTTATGGTTACGGATCTCAAGGAACAGGAACGAAGACTTAGCATGCAGCCGAGCACTTTCTAGGACCAATAGCACGTTAGTAACAGACGCTTCAAGACTCCGCACTCGTTCGGTCACCTCTTCCGGTGTGAATGGACCATTCTGACCCGGAAGAACTTTCATGACTGTGATGAGCCACAGATAGCCTAGTGTGATGCTGCAGATCTGGCACATCAACCAGTACATCGTCTGTTCCAGACGCAAAAACTCCTTAAAATCCCATTGGGAGTGTGCCACTAGGTCGGTGAGTAGATGTGGGCCGAGAATCGCTGTCAAACCGTGCTCCATCCGTCTGAGATGTCCAGACATATTGCACCTGTCATATGCCTGCAGGAAAATGATTTGCTCCGCGGCATCATTTTGGTTCTCCAGCCAAATCCGAAACTTGATAGTCACGTGAATGGTGCTCGGCCCAAACTTGGCTAGGTATTCACCCAGTACAGGACTCCAACGTGCGCTGCTTGACAAATCATCTGTTTTCGCCTTATGTAAAAATTCGTTAATTCGGAGTAGGTCTTGCAGAAAACGGTCGTTCACTATTGCCATGTCACCATGTTCCGCTGGTGCGCGTAGTTTAGCATGTAAAGGTTTAGCGTTCATAGCATTCCGGTACAGCTCAGGTGACAGCCATCGAGCTCCGGCTCCTACTTCACTGAGGGTTTTTATGATGCGTCCGAGGACGATGGGAATTCCCGAAAGATCGTTAGAACAATAGTATTTCGCACATCTTTTGAAGATTCGATATTCGAAGCAATGGTTTGCGCATCGTTGGAACGTTCGCGCGCGATATTCAGATCAATGGTTTGCGGGTCCTTTATATTAACTTCCGTAATGTACTGCGACAGCTCTTCGGCTGATTGTCTGTCAGAAGGTAGCCAGCGTAGGCATGCAGTGACCAAGTCTCGGGTAGTGCCAGGCATGTTCTTCGGTATTTCAGGAGATCCGCCATTAGTAAGGATTGCCTGTAATTGAAGATCGTTCAAGCTGTTTCCTTTAAGAACCCTCCCATCGCATGTTCGGCAGTCGAGCCAATCAGCGCATGACATACGCAGTACTATGCATCCCAGGCTCCATATATCCGTGGACCGACCCACCAGTGGCAGCTTTGTGTTAGGATTCCAGGCAAGCATTTCCGGGGACATATAACGAATGGTACCCTTCCTTGTCGACAAATCGGACCGTCGACTGTGCTCACCCCGCAACTGGGTGAAACTGTCGAGGTCGGCTAATTTCAGCATTGGATGGTCGTCAGATTTACCATGCAACATAACATTCACCGGTTTGAGATCTCCGTGAATGATTGGTTCCTGGTGCTGCCCACGTTGGCTGTGAAGATAGCTCAAAGCTCTCACCATCTGACCGGTAAAGTCTAATATTGTAGCCGAAGAAAGAGGAGGAGGATTGTTGTCCAGGAAATTTTCCAACGTCCCTCCGTCACACAACTCCATGATGAGACAATATTGCAAGCGTTCCTCGAGCCTACCTGGTATGTACGTATATCCAACTGCAAGATACTTCACAATGTTCTCGTTGTCAAGTGTAGGGAGGACAGACAGCTTTGACATTTGTTTAATGTCGCAGGCGTCGTAGAGATATTTCAGAGCGTGAGGAGTCCCTGGTAGGGGTGTTATATTGTGTTCAGACAGCACCAACTTGACTTTCCTAACCGACCCGAAAGCTCCGTCTCCCAGGAGGCCAGGTAGCTCGACGCAATGGAACTCTTTCCCATTTTCCGCGCGAATATACGTCAAATATTCGTGGACTGGATGAAAGGCCATGGTTTTGTAAGTAGAAATGCAACTTGCGAGAAAGTATTCAAAAATGTATCTGCCGTTCAAGGGTATTGATCAAAATTGTGAACCTCCTACTAGTTTTACCTCATTTTAAATGTTTGAATTTACTGTACCTTTTCGTGTATTAAATTAACGCTACCCGTGCGCCAGTCACTGCTATCAGAACCCACCATTTCTCGTACAGATAAGATAGCCGGCGGTTTATTGTCTAATCAAATTAACTGCGGCTCTGTTGAAGTTATTCATTTTGTGATGTGTCGCACCAACAATTTCTGGTTCCTTGGGCTTAACGAACGGTTCAACGGTCCGCAAATAGGGTACCTTAAATAGTGACATGAGTGTGAGTACGCCGAAATTACGCAATGGGACCTAGGAAACTGAACAAATCCTCCATTACAGCTAGAATCCAGTGTTGTACGAAATTATCTCGGTCTTGCGGCAGTTCTGTCAACTTCTCTAATCTTGATGAGTTTTTTGACTGGGTGAACTATATTTGTTCCCAGTGTCCGTCGCTCCGTCAGATCTCTCAACGGTCGGGTTAGAGTCTCCACCCTTCCGATGACCGAAGGAGTGATGAAAACCTTGAGGCGACAAACGAAACCCTGAACCAATGGACGGAAGACCTGACAGGTTAATGGATACCCTGAACAGATACCGGAAACAACTGCAAAAGATTCTAAGTAGGAAAGTCAGAAGGACGGATGGACACCTAGAGCAAACAAGGAAAACCTCCACAGACAGGCAGAATGAAGAGGGAAAAGAAGAACGCTTGAACAATTACAATGATCGCAATTAGTGAACAAAGAAAAGGCGGATGGCTGGAAACACACGTGACATTTCTTGCGCGGTCTCCGTCGCGACTTGTTAAGACATGATCAAGCAACAGTTCGGTGTCCTGGATAATTTCTGTAATGGAAATTACTTTTTTTCCTATGACACATACAGGGTTGCTGCCTCGCCTACCTTTTGAGGCAGTGCGTCGTTGAGAAGAAAGGGAAAACTTAGTGGCAAATCTTTAAAGCACGTCATCGCTATCAAGATGAAAAAGAAAACCTCTGTAGGTCTGACATATTACTTGCGTAATCCGCCTTAAAATTGACTCGAAAATGTGTCCATGCGTTCATATCGAAGGTCCAGCTATGTCTAATGCATTCTAGATGGCCACGCCTTGTTTCCAAACATATTTATCCCTGATTTATTTACTATCTTCAGACATCATCGCATTGAAGTCGATCCTGCCTTGCCTAATTAATGCTCCTTGCGTCTCTGCATCATCAAATGGACGAGTTTCATAAATATACAGCCCGAGTAGCAGACGAGCGACATGACAATCATAACCTGGCACGATGGCAAATAAAATGAGAGCCACACGGGAAGATGTTCCATTGTGGTTCATCATTGGAAATGCTTGTACCAAGTGTAGAAAGGTCTTTCCTCCTTAAAAACCTTTTTTGGTATGTCAATTCACTAATTCGTCTAATCCACTTCACATAACAATGAAAACTGCCTTATTATTATTGATTTTTGGACGCTCGGGCCACTTGTCAGAGTTGCGAAATTCAATGCGAAACGCCACAAAAGCATGGTAACGCCACAAAAGTTCAGTATAGGCGTCTATACTGGGCTTTTACTCCATCCCACTGGGCACTTCTCCGTCGGCCGGTTTCAATGTCATACAGCCCCTCTTCAACACTACCCTGGAGATACCCTCGGGTCTTGCCTTCGCCATTTACACTTAGGCAGCAAAGATCAGCCAGCGTAACCCGAGTTGTAGACCGGAGGGGGCAGAAGCGGTGATTGGGATGATGACCGAGACATTCGCTGAGGAGTGCCGCAGCAAAAATAAAGATAAATCTCAGTCGCTAACCGACTTCTTTCTTCCAGGTAATCTCTTCGTAAAGTAGTTTTTTGTAGGGATGATATAAACTGCGACCAAAATTCAATCAAACTTTAACTTCAACCAAGCTTCAACGAAATTCATAAAATGACTGCATTCGGCCAACTTGTACTGGGGTATATTAAACGATGAATGTACATATGACACTATCAATAAACATGTAAATATATACACCAATGAAAGTAACGAAAGATGCATCCATAAATATACACAAACATACAAAATACATAAATAACTATACAAAATACATAAATAAATAAATATACTGTACTGCCGCGATTAAACCGGTTACTTTTTACACCCGGGCAGCGCATTCGACCTGTGTGAGTGTGAGTCTGTGAGTGTGTGTGCTCACTCAACACACAGGCACGTGTGACGGAGGCGCGGCTAAACTGACCGGTTTAATCGCGGCAGTACAGTACATAAAAAAAAATTATTTTTCTACATAAGCAAATACAAATGTAATTTCTTTTCTGAACTAAATTGATTGAAAATATTACTAAACTCAACTAAACTAATTTACTAAAATTGATTAACAGAAAACCCTGAGCCGTGTTGTTTATTTATATATTGCTGCTGCCCGATTGCAGTGAATTATCATTATTGGTCCAGCCATATGCTGCACTTTTCTTTATTTAAGTTTGTACACTGATCTTTACTATCGTTTGAGACTTTGCTCAAGGTAGGCAGGAAAATTGGGAGAACACGAGAACGCTGGACTGCTTAATTGATTGTGTAGTATGATGCCAGTTATCGAATGTTTAGGAGGGACATTTTTGGTGGGGTGGGTGGGGGGAATCGATCCTCTTCGGTAAGGTGGGGAGCAGACTTGACTTAGGAACCCTGACTCGCTCACCCCCTCGGTGATTGATTTTTGACTGGGTAGCAAAAATGAAAAATCGAAATCATTAGGAATTCCTTCGTCGCAACGAAAATTGTGTCCGGTTAACATTTTGATTAATTTATTGGATTTCTGGTAGAGTAATTTAATTTTTAGCACGGAAGACAAGCTGTGATTGTTTGATTGGAGCCGCGGTGAAATTACTGAAACGAAATGAACACGAGCATGCCCAAGGGGTGATATCTTCCTGGCCGGGCAAAAAAGTGACCGGTTTAATCGCGGCAGTACAGTACCGTACGCTCGCAATCTCAAGGGACAGCTAAGTCCCGCCCCCCTCAGTATGGCGCTGTCTCGATTGAACGCTCAATCTGATTCACTGTTCTCTGATTGGCTGATTTCATAGCTTACTCGTTGTGCTCGATTGATTAATTGTACAATCGTGCTTTTCCGTATATTTGTCCCTACGGTGGTAATTTGGTGAATAGGCACGACCAGGGTTGGTTCAAATTTATGGGTAGGGCAGAAAAGTGTCCCTTGAGATTGCGAGCATACGGTATAGAGGAGTCCCACTCTTTGGCCATCAGCCGGGGTGAGGGACAGTTTTCGGTGAAAGGGTAATCTGACACTGACATTGAGAAGTCTGAAACTGAATTAGACACAATAGAACGATCAACATGTGAACGAGAGTATATGTAGGTATGAAAAATTGTCGGCGTTGATTATTCTGCCTGTTTTACAGAAAGGAACTTCTTGGCAGTAATGTGGTACGTATAAAACAGAAGCTTGTTCAGGGTCCTTACAAGTCGGAACCAGGGCCCCTCATGGTAGGACCAGGAGCTGGATAAAGGGGAAAAGTGAATTTTTCAAAATGTAAGGGCAACCCAGCGCTTTGTTTATGTAGAAAATTCAAGCCGAGCCGACGAAGGTGTTAGCAATGACAAATTTTTTTCAGCCTCCAGTATGTTTTTCTACAGAAGTTTTCCCTTTTTTACCACAAAATGATTTGACATCATTTGGCATAACCAACCGGCCTCGAGGTTTGAGAAGAAGTTTGAAAAGTCTGCAAATGGAGAAAAAACTTGTAGATTTCATTATTTGCTTTCAGAATCAGGCAACAGCCCACCTATGTTTCCTCGTTAATTTTCGTCTTCGGCGGCTTCTTCGAACATTTTCGGAAGGATCCTGCGGCAGAACGAGCGGATTCGTATGAAATTCAGACAGTCCTCTTTCGCCTGACGAATCGCCTGGATGTGTTCCAGTTTGTGCCGCCGTTCAGGTTCGTTCGATCTAAGATTGTGAAGAGAATCCGGATGACTTTCGTCGTAAAGCGTCCAATAGCGTGTCAGGACATCCTCGCGAGACGCATTATGCCCTAAGCCCAGTTCGGCGAATGCTGAGCGCCGTAAAGGTTTACCTCTCTTAGGATGGTCAATTTCGGCTAAAAATGCCGGAGCCAGGGGTGGGAGTATCTGTCAACAAATAAGAGAAAGCATGAGATCCTAACACACTGGGGGAAAAGATGGATAGGAGTTTTCAGATTTCAGCTTTCAGATTTTGAATAATTCAAACACTTTCCAACGTATTGCCTATCGCGGTAACATCTTAGGGGCTGTTTTTTGGCCTGGCCGGAAATTGCTCGCGCGCCACAGAGTACATAGTGGACAGACAATTTATTTATCTCTCGGATTGAGAGTGCCGGTACTACGCTATATGTCGTCCCGTCATGTTCATGCAGGATTGTGTCGAGTTTGTGTTTAAAACGTTCTCCCCACTCCCCCTAGCTTACATGAAAGTTGCGTCTCTGCCAGGGGGATAAAATGCTCCAAGAAATAGTCATTTAAAAGGTATCTCACGTGCCGCTCTAGATGTGAGGAGGTCAGTCGACCATGAGGACAAACATAGGAATTTTCCCATCGCTTGCCGAAGTACCGGTGGCAAGGTGGTTGGAACATACGGTGCACCACCTTCTTGCATGATGGTGACAAAGTCCACGTCCAACATCTCTTCCGCTCGGCGTGGCATTTCGTATGGGGTAGATTGAAAATGCAGGTTTCCTTGTGCCGCCACGGCTAACACGACACAAGCCAGGCTCCACATGTCCGTGGCTTGGCTCACTTTGGGCAATCCGGTAGTCTTATCCCACGACAACATCTCCGGTGACATGAATCTAAGAGTCCCCTATTTCGCAGTGAGATCGAAGGACGATTGCGCGATCGGACCCGGCTTTACTAGGGCGCAACTGTCAAGGTCGGAAATTTAGGCGTTGTTAGTTTAGTGGTCTGACCATCGCTCAGTAACGGTTTTTTTATCAGCAAAGTCGATCCAGGAAAATCGTAACTTATTTTCAACAGTTTGATCGTATCTTCATTGGAACTTTTAAACTGCAGTACATAAGCCTTTGGCTCAAGTGATATTCTGTCTCTCAGTCAGTCAGTCAGTCAGTTGTTGTTCATACATTTCAGATATTTTCCAACTCATTCCTTCCATCAAGGTCTTTTTGCTTTGCTAAACGCTAGACCTACACCGAAAAAATGGTGGCGTACGCCTTGACGTACTTTAATGTAGCCGGAAGGGCCGAACTCATCCGTCTACTCTTCATCGTATCAGGGACCCTGTTCACGGACAACCGCATTGAGTCTGCTCAATGGCCCGCGTTGAAAGCCAGTAAGAAGGAATTTGTTCTTGCCTCCTTTAAACTCCTTGACTCCTTTTAATTTATCCTCTTGTTAATTGTCAGACACGACTTGGGGATCGTTACCATATCTGGAGGTTGACGGAAAAATTCTGGGCCAGAGTAATGCCATTGTCTATTACGTTTCCAACCAACTAGGTAGATAAATATTTCTTCTTTCTAATCCCCACAAAATAATTGGGAAGGAGAGATCGATAATTAAACCGACTGTAAATTACATTTTCAAGGACTCGGCGGTGAAGGGGAATGGAACCGTGCAATTGTCCAATCAATCGTTTTCGCAACTAACGACATCAAAGAGGGTCTGTTCCAGTTTGTGTATGGAGACCCCTCACTCAAGGTATTTATTCGCTTTTTATTTTGTTGTATTGGAACGAGTAATTATTTAACCAGTTATGTAATGTAAGTAACTCGGACGTTTGACCACTTTCAGGAAAAGAATCTGAGCAAGTTAAAAGACTCAACCATCCCAACCATCCTAGGTCGAGCCGAAAAGGTTATTGAAGTGTACGGAAGTGACGATTACTCCGTCGGATCCAAGGTAATAATATCATACCTTTCTTTCAGTTGTTATGAAATTGAAGTTATGTATAATATATGCTTTTTCAGCTAACTGTTGCCGACTTGGCCCTCTACGACAGTAAGTTCAATGGGGAACGGCCTAATCGCCAGAGGTTTAATTGTCGTTATTTATCCCCCTCCTTGCAGCCATTCGACAAGTGGAAGCCAATAAACAGACAGGGATCACCAATATTGCCGCCAATTACCCCAGAATTGCCAAGGTCCTTGCAAAGGTTGCTGCCCACCCCAAAATTGTCGAGTACCTGGCAAAGGAAGCGCCCTCTACAGCTTGAATATCTATAGGCACTGATCCGTCAACCGCCAAAACATAGTTTGTCGATATACACAGTACATAACCCTTTTATCGCAGGAATGGAAAGTTTGAAAGAACCAGTTATTGTTTGCCATTGACCATGACACACTCCTTTACCATTTTCCAAATAAATACATATAGAATGGTGCTTGTTTTCACCAGAGACCAGAGGAGATATTAAGGCACATTTTTGAGGATGGGAGCCTTAACGTGGCATCTAGTTCAGCGAGCTTCTCTTTCGACCAGAGTGTTTCGGACTCTTGTATTTTCTCCCCATCTCCGCAAACGTACCCGTCACAAAATGGTGGCCTTCTCCCTGACGCACTTTGACATAACGGCAAGGGCAGAACTAATTCGTTTGGTCTTTGTTGTTTCGGGGACCTTCTTCACCGACAATCAGGTTCAACGCGATAATTGACCCGCCCTGAAGCCGAGTCAGTCTGCCTTCAATTTGCAAGCATCTTTAGTGATATATTTTAAAGCAATTTGTTGATTTTGCAAGGCACATCTTGGGGATCGCTTCCGTAATTGGAGGTAGATGGAAGAGTTTTGGGAGAGATTAGCGCCATCTACCAGGCGCGGGAATCATTTTTGCACACCGCTAGAAGCGTGCGTGTGGACAAAGCTCATAGTAAAAACAAATTTTCTTCACATCACTGAGTACGCCATTCATTTACGCGTATGTGGTTCAGTTTTCAAGTGAATTGTAGCGAAAAAAGAATTTATTTGCACTTCGCGTTAAGAGTCATGTAGAACCAACGTGTCCGAAAATGGGTTTTTCTTGTCGTTAGTTTAAACTAAATAACTTCATGCGACGCGGAGTTTAAATGAATTATCAAACGGTAAAACAAAATTTATGTCATATTTATTTTACTTTTACACAAACAAAATAAAAAATACAAAAAGTCGAAAATTCGAGCGACGATGCGTGCCGTTGTCCGCGGCGCATAGTCAGATTCTTGTTACTTTCGCCCTGCTTGAGTTTGTACCATCTTTACTAGTTCGATTTTGCTTGAAATTAAGATTTGTGATACTTTAGTTTGTGTGTTAATCACGTCAAAACTTTTGTAAAAAAATATTTCTGCGTTTTGCTGATGACGATTCCCTCCCCTTCGGCAAAGTGAACTTCGTCGTTGACAATGCGGCTTATGCAAGAATGCATGGGCCAGTTTCGATCAGCCTCAGTCTTATTATGTGGGCATTTTTTGCAAGTAATTTCACCTCAAAACAAATACGGCCTCAGCGGGGACCAGACCATTGTCGACACCACTGTCACCAAAAAACCTTTGGTGGTGAGTTTAAGTCGACCATATCGGCTAGATGCTTAAAGCCACTTAACATTTTCGCCAAACTTGAACAGCATGCTGTGACTTATGGCCTTCACCGATATCGGAGGTTGGGGCCGAAACTATACTTGAACTTTTACGAGTTTTCAAAATTACTTACTTTTATGTAACTATCAGTTACTTTTAGTCTTTTATGTAACCAGCAGTTACTTTTAGTGACAGAAATCAACTTGTTCTTATCAGCAAATTACTTTAAATTCTTCATCAGCTATTACTATTACATAAGCCAAAATTAAATTTACTCAAACCATCGATACAATGCAGCTTCACGCGAATTATACTCCCGGCTCACACATACAGCTACGACGTGCTGATTATCATTACTGAGATAGAGTACATAAAAATTGTAAAATTAAACATCTTCAAAAATCGACATACAGTATTTACTACTAACATCAAAGAAAGAGGAGAGATCTCATAATAATAAGTCTTAAAGCTCTGCGAATTCATTTGATGCAGTACTCATTGTTTATTTGTTGGCCCAGCGGAAGTAAACGTAGTTTTGGTAAGTTAAATAAATATAAGTAATTATTGGTGAAATGGGTAAGTAACTGCCTTTCAAGAAAAAAGCTTAGTAGTTTTGTTACAGTAACCTTAATTGTTAGTTAGATAAAAGTTATTGTTATTTAAGTCGAAGTCCCACTGTACATGTTTTACAGTGCGGTGCTCCGATAGATTTCCCTGAACTAGGCCTTGTTGTCGGCCAAGTGATGGAGCTCAGTGGAACGACTTACAACGCTGCCTTGCCGGTCTAGCTCTGGGATCCAAAACTTGACAACTGCAGCCAATTTACAAACACCGTGCAGGATGAGATCGCTCGTCGCCGAGCTGGCCAGCAGTGACGCGTTGATGTCGGCATATTCCAGCGGACTAATTAACCATGCTACTGTCGTTTGTGCAAGAGACTGTTTGATGGGCATTAAAGTCAATTTTTAGGGGCCCTGTTTATTCAGATTGCCTGTACTGACCATGACAAAAAGAAGGAAGGCAAATCTAATGGGCAAAGTGAGATCAGCTAGTTGCTCCATCCTTCCTCAGAGGAACGATAATAAATGCCATGTCCAAAAAGTCTGAAGAAGAAAGGCAATCGGTGCAAATAAAGTAACTTGTGCATGAAGAAAGTAAAAGACAGCGGGCGTAAATAACAACTGCTTCGATCGCTTTCCATTGCAAAGATGTAAGAGCGACGATATCCCTACCTGTCTTAAATGCCTGCAGTAGATTTAAACCGGCCAAGGCATTTGTTCACATATTTAGAGCACTCAATCAAAGATATACATTTTCGGGGGAATCATCACAATACGGCTTTCTATTTCGACAAACTCGGCCCCAGCTACCATCTGAATCGTCACATTGCTATCAAGGCCCGTTCCAAGTCCAACAACAAATACGAACGTCACACAAGCTTCTTCACATTGGGACGGTTATAGTCATACAGCGCCTGCACATACTGGAAACTGACCGGGTTTCCGAATGCTGTGCCGATGGAGTTGACCCACTACAGTATATCAGCTTTGTTAAACATTGTATGTCAGTCTGTCCGTCTGTCTATCTGTCTGTGTCTATCTGCCTATCTGTCTGTCTGTCTGTCCATCTGTTTGTCACTTAAAGTAAGACATTTTTCATAAAATGCGACCACAGAAAAATGCGTAGACCATCTTCTGTTCGATGTGAACAAAATTCTGGGAAGGCCGTTCCTGTACGAAAGGTGTTTGTATTTTATATTTACAATTTACAGTATATGGCGTCGATATTCCCCCAACCGCCCATCTCACGAAGTTTAAAGAAAACCATACGTACTCCATTTGTTTTAACACTCCGAGTTTTCGGAGAGTAGAGCAATTGACCAATTCACCGTCGCAGATGGTGGACCGTACCTCGAAGCCGGTGCTGGCAACCTTTCTCATTGAGTCAAGAATGATTTCAGACAGTGCAATGTTGGGAATGCTACCAGCGGAGGTAAAGTACTTGCAGGGATATGAAAATCCCTTCCCGAGACCCGTGACCAAGTACAGAGCAATACTGGATGCTATAAACTGGGTTATTTGCTTGACGCAATCTTTCTAGTTGTAGCAAGTGGACAAGATTGTGTGTTAAGATTGGTGTGGACAGTGGCTAGAGTAAGACCGACACTCGGTTGAAAACAACAATCAATTAGTCCAGTCATAAATCAATCAATAAAGCGAAGTTTAAACACCCCGCATGATTTCACGCCGCACGGTTCGGCCCGCCGATCTTAGCTTTGCCGGAATTCATTTATCTCAACTGTGTTAATTAGCTCTCTGATTAGGCTGTCTACGTCAATAAGGAAAATAGTCTGACCATTTGTCATGGAATGCTCTCAAACGCGTGTGAGCCACTGGACATAATTCACGTTCACACCGCACGCCAACTACTGCCCGCTAGAAAAACTTCTTCCCCCAAGACTTTTGGTCGTAATCCAGCAAAACTTTCAGATATAATGTAAAAGTTACAGATCTAAATACTTCCAATGCCAGAATTGGAAAGCACCTTCTAGTCGCGATATAAATGACCGACTGCCGAGACCCTCATATCTGTTCACATATCACTTGTAGACGTGCGGATCCAGTTATTGACGGTAACCTCAGTTCAATTTCCTCCCTTCCCTACCTACGTAGAGCGCGGTCCGCAAGCCAAGATTTGTATTTTCAGTGCTCAGGGAATTGACCATATTAAAATTAATTCAAAATGATACTCTTAACTAAACCTATATAAATACAGATTAATAAGAATAATTATTAAAATCAACTACAATTAGAAAGTACAACTAGGTAATTATACTAAATAAAAACTACAATTAAAAAATACAACTACGATGCTATACTAAACACTAAAGACAACTACTAACTACAAACTACATCTACCATATTTTATACATACCCCAAACAAACAGAACGTACTGCTGATGACTCAAGCTTTGCCCTTTCACCAATGCCCCATCACATGTTCGACAATCAAGCCAATCAATCGAGGACATACGCAGGACGATGCAACCCAGCCTTCATATACTGTATCCGTGGCTTGACCCACAGTCGCCATCCAAATGAACGGATCTTCACAACCAATCATCTCCGGAGACATGTAACGGATAGTGCCCGTCTTGGTCGCCAGGTCCAAACGATGAGTGTCCTTATCCTTTAGTAGAGTGAAACTGTCGAGATCTGCCAATTTCAGCACTAGACTGTCATCTGTACCCGTTAACATCACATTTGCCGGCTTCAGGTCGCCGTGAAAGATCGCCTTCTGTTGGTCACTGTGGCTGTGAAGGTAGCCCAATGCGTGTGCAATCTGTCCGGTGTAGTCTAGTACTGTATCCATCGATAGAGATGGAGGATTTGAGGTGGAGGATTTTTGTCCAGGAATTCCTCCAATGTTCCGCCGTTACACAATTCCATGATGAGGCAAGGTTTCAAGCGTTGGATGGGCATACCTGGTCTGTACGTATATCCATTTGCAAGATACTTCACAATATTCTCGCAGTCAAGTGTCGGAAGGACAGACAGCATAGACATTTTTTTACTGTCGCAGGCGTCGTGGAGATATTTCAGAGAATGGGGAGTCCCTGGTAGGGGCGTTAAATCCTTTTCAGACTGCACCAGATTGACCTTCATAACCACCCCGTAAGATCCATGTCCCAGGAGGCCAGGTAACTGAACGCAATGGAACTCTTTCCCATTTTCCGCGTGGATATACGTCAGATATTCGTGGACTGGATGAAGGGCCATAATTTTGTGAGTAGAAATGCAACTTGCGAGAAAGTATTCAAAAGGTATCTGCCGTTCAAAGTTGTTGGTCAAAATTGTGAGCCTTTTAACTCATCCTCAATATTTGAATTACTGCAGGTTTTTTTGGACTTAATTGACGCTACCTGTGCGCCAGTTGCTGCTACAGAACACACCATTTCTCGTACAGGTAAGACGACCAATGGTTTCTTGTCTAATCAAATGAACTTCGTCTCTGCTAAAGTTATTCAGTTTATGATGTGTCGACTAATATCTAATGTGTTCTTTGGGTTTAACGACCGGTTCAACGGTCCGCAAATGGAGTACCTCTACGAGTGACTCGAGTATTAATACGCCGAAATAACGCAATGAGAGCTGGGAACTGAACGAATCCTTTATTACAGCTAGAGCCCAGTGTTATATGACCTTTTCTCGATCATGCGGCAGTTCGGTGGACTTCTCTAATCTTGATGAGTTTTGGTGGACCTCATTTTAACAAAAGTTAGAGCGTATAAAAACTAACATATGCAGCTCAATGCGCAGATAAACACTGCAGTGGCTTGCAGGATAGATTAAAATGAGAAGTAAGAGCGATTTCGTCGAAAAGTTCCAAGGAGAAATGTCGAATTCAACTTTGAGGAGGTGCGTTTTACATGGTTGACCGTGAAATTTGTTCAACATACCATATAGAGAGAATATTTACATTAAGTTTCGCCCCCCTATGTTATATGTATTCGACGAAATCGGTGCAGAAGGAAAGTTAAATATAGACGAGGTATTGCATATAGACGAGTTTACATTAAACGAGTTTTACTATATATATATATTAAATATATATATTAACAAATAAAACATATATGAATAAATGTTTGTTTTTTTGTGAACTAAATTGACTGAAAATTGAACTAAACTAAATTAATTTACTAAAATTAGTTAGCTGAAAAGCATGAGCTGTCTCCGGCCATATGCTGCACTCACTTTTTTTTATTTCAGTTTGTGCATTGACCTTTATCGTCGTTGGAGACTTTGGTTGAGGTAGGCAGGAAAATTGGGCGAACACGAGAACGGTGAACTGCTTAACTGGTTGTGTAACATAATGCCAGTTATCCAAAATCTAGAAAGTGACATTTTTGGCGAGGATGGGGGAGATTTGACCTTAGAACCCTAACTTGCTCACCCCATCGGTGATTGGTCTTTTCTCGTAAAACTTCATTTGATTTCGAGGTCATGCTGAATTAATTTTTGTTAATGGATCCCTGACTTCGATGTAATTCCAAAGTGTCTCAAAAGGACTTCCACTCTTTGGCCCTCAGCCGCGACGGGGCGGGGTGGAGCGGGGGGGGGAGTTTTCGCGGACAGGTAAATCTGACACTGGCGTTGAGAAGTCTGAAACTGAATAGGACACAACTTTTTAATTAGATCCAGGTCAGGTAACCATATACAACAAAATATTGTTATTATTTGTTATTTGTATTTTCGCTTAACCAAACGATCAACATGTGAACGAGAGCATAGGTATTAAATGTCGTCGGAGTTGATTAATCTCCCGGTTTTACAAAAATGGACTTCTTGGCGGTAATGTGGTACGTATAAAACGGGCTTGTTTAAGATTCTTACAAGTTGGAACTAGGGCCCCTCATGGTAGGATCTGGAGCTGTGCAAAGGGGCAAAATGCATTTTGTTCAAGATTTAATAAAAAATTCGGCCTTTTGATTCTCATCGTTTCGAAACTTGTGGGTGAGGTGTTCTATTGAGGGGACCTGATTCCGACTTATAAGGAAATGAGCACCCAATCTGAAATATCTTACCTAAAGCTGAAAATTTCAGATGGGTACAAGTTACAGTTTACGTGTCATTTCACTCGTTCAGCACCAACATCAACCAACAAGTAATCACGAAAGACCGTTTTCTGAGCACCATGTCCCACGGACACAATGGTTTATGGCGCGGTAGTGATTGCGCTGACGCGGCATTACGCGTGGAAGAGCATCGCCGTCATTAACAACCAGCTCAACGGTTCCGGCCTGATGACCCGCAACTCCGAGCACTGTCGAGCACCATTGGAGATGCTGGATCTCCTGCCAATTTTTCTCGCAGTAAGTACCACGAGAGAGCAGATCAGCAGGAAAGGCCAACGTAAGACGGTGAATAAGGTCTGTCAAAGTGGCAGGCAAGTAACTAGGATTGAGCGAAACAGACAGTCAGTTGGAACCGTTTTTCGAGAGACATCCCTCCAAAAAAACTGAATGAGTCACGGCATACCCAATAAGTTGTTGCTTTGTCAAGGGGGTGGATGATCGATCCGGAAGGTTGACTGCTTAACTGAACGACTATGGTCTGTCTGGAATGTCGACGGTCAGTTCGGAAGGCCAACGGCCATCATCTTTGGTGTGAGTGACTGAGGGTTTGTCTGGTGGCTGGCTAGTTTGACCCGAAAGCAGACGGTCGGCCCTGGCGGACAGTCCCACACCTAGGACTGATCATTCACCCCCCTCCCCAGGCCAGATCGTCTCCGGCTCCGGTAGGCCGTCCACAACCCGGACAGCCTGTGCATCACAAAAACTGACCGTCTACCATCTACTCTACGGATGACTCAGACTAGATTCAAGGCTGGACACTGTAATAAGCCTGTAAAAGGAGTGGAATCAACCTGTTTCTAAGCTGGATGCGCCCAACCTGTCTTGCCTCCGCAATGTGGCCTAGAATACAGGCTATATTTTCAAAATTTTTCCGCCTACTGCAAGACACCCATTTTCCACCATTGTTTCACCCTGGATTTCCTTCAGCTCGCTTGAAAGTTTTCAACTGACGTGGAAAATTAGTTCCATGTGCAGACCGCGTGGCTTGGTTTGAGACTTGGAATTCAGTTCAGACTTGTCTTGCTTTGCCTGGCGTTGGAAAAGTTAATCTGCTTTTTTTGTTTTCTTAAACATTCGTTGACATAATTTCATTTTGCGTAAATTGCGACCTATTAGTCTGTTATTGAATCATGTGAGTACTAGTATTATGAGACATCAGAGAATTTGTCTTCCCGTTTTGTTGTTGTTGCTGTGTTGAAGCTGGCAATCTGGCACACTGACTGGAACCAACGGCTTACAACGTATCGCCTTTGCCTGCTCAGTATGGGAAGTTCCAATTCAAATTTTAATCTTTAGATCGATGGTTGATAAGTTATCATCAGCAGCTTTTGGATTCAGTGCTTGTAAAGAAACGTGTTTTATGTGTTTTTTTTTCAGATTTCTCTGCAAGCCTACAACAGAAATGGGATTTCATATCTCTTCCGTTTAACTTCCCAGACTTCGCCACCCTACCGTTTTCGAATCTCGATCTAATATTTTGGCACTGTTGGTTTAGTTCATTTGCTTTCAATTTGAATGTGGCTTGGGCGAATTTTTCATAAATTAATCGATCGTTTCCATTGGTCTATGAAAGACACGCCCATAGGGCAATGCAATTTTCAGTTGGCCGAATCGCTGAAAAAAACAGGGTGGAAACCAGCTTGGCGCAGAGCCGACCCATGCTAAATTCGCATAGGGACCCAGGCTATTTCCAGCCTGCCTTCCACTGGGTCAGTCAGTGTCGTATATCGGCTGGAAGTCACGGAACATTCCAGTCTTTTCTTTCAACTATTTTGACTGGAATCCGGCCTGTTTTAACATAGTCGAAATAAGCTGTATCCAGGCAGGAACCAGTCAAGAGTTATCCGTAGGGTAGACAAACCGTCGCACCTTCAGACTAACAAGCATTTACTCACTGACCGTCAAGCACTCGGGCAGACTACCCAAAAACATCGAACACGGTTCACCGTCCGAACTAACAGTGCAGGATGTGGACGAATCGTTTTTCAACTAGGCCCGACCGTCTACCTTTAGGATGGCCCGTCAATAACATGAGCTGCCTCGTCTGCGGTTTTGAAAGATTACAATTAGCTCTCTATCTTTGTAGTTATTCTGATCTGCACCTTGTGCTCACCACAAAGACATACCTTGGCAAGTTGCGATAGACACGTAAAAAACCATTTTAATCTTGAAGTTTGTGTTTTGCATTACAGTAGAGCAAACCCTGCAGTGCGTTGTCTCTTCTAGCTCACGTCTGGCTGCTCGATTACAACATACTCAATTATGACCTGGGAATGACCAATGGA
This sequence comes from Hypsibius dujardini, assembly GCA_001579985.1. Classification (NCBI taxonomy): domain Eukaryota; kingdom Metazoa; phylum Tardigrada; class Eutardigrada; order Parachela; family Hypsibiidae; genus Hypsibius; species Hypsibius dujardini. The sequence goes on from LRSR01007211.1 coordinate 20,963, forward strand.
GAGTACGCAAGTTCAACGTTTCAGTAGTAGTCATACACAATAGAGACTGTTCGGCGGAACTCCTTAACTTGAAACATACTGATATATATACCTTAAAGTTAGTGTTAGGGTATGGTGCTTGAAATAGGTGAAATAGACCATAACAGGTCTCATCTGCAACTTGTACGGTGGAGAACGAGGTAAGATGCACGACAACCGACTTTTCAACAAAAGCGGACTGCTGCCTGCCCTGAAAGCAAAACAACAAGGATGGCCGGTCGAATACAGCCTGTACGGAGATGCCGGATACGGAACAAAAGAACTACTTCATCGGCCTTTCACGAATCTGGAAGTTGCCCAGAACTGGAGGACAAGGTTGATCAACAAAGCCATGTCATCGGTTCGGCCGGCAGTCGGTCGAATAAAATTTTAAAGAAGTCATATCAAATTTCGCTTTTGCCGATTGTAGAAAGCAAATAAAATTGTTTGAAAAGCCGATTAATTTTATCTTCCAAATCAGCCAATACTTTCATTTGCAGCCAGCTCCGCTAGAAAAACATCTTGCTATTTGAATAAACTCTTGGACTTGACTGAAACAGAGAATCGACAGTTCAAAAGACAAGATCAGACATTGATTCCAGCGGCAAAAAAGCATCCCACTTTTTTGCTTCTGTCTCCGCCTTGATCTTTTCAATTTCTAATTCTTTTTTGCGCAAGAAAGACTGCTTGTTGAATTCTTTCTCGCTGAGGGATGTCCGTTGGTTTAGCTGTTCAGCTGGTTAAGCGGATTCCGCGGCTGCGTCCTCGATGTCTTTTATCAGGTTCGAAATATTTGTCAGGAAAATCTTCATCCGGTCGTACTGCTCTTCCGTGCTGCTCTTGATGCGCTCCTTCACATCTGCCGTGCGGAAAATGCCGACGAGTGCCTCGATTCGACGCTGCACAGCCGTCTCAGTCAGCGGCTGAGGAAACAACTGTAAGGAAGAGGGCTTTGGTTGCGGAATCCTTTGGGAAGATTCGGTCAACAACTTACGGGGACGTTGTTGAGAGTTTGCGTGATCTCATTCTAGGTCTCGGCTTTACCGTCGGAAAAATACTGATTCCGGGTTGAGACTTCTTCCAACAGTATCAAATCCTGGCTAATTTTGAATCGATTTCGTTTGGCTTTTGGAGCAGCCATTTTCATTTGAAGCAAATTAAAGACAAAATGAAAGAGAGCGCCAATTCAAATTCTGTCAAAGAACATGACTAAGCGGAGCGTGGCGGACAACCGCTCTGTGCAGCGGAACGGACTTCATTTGGAAAAAGTACCTTTCACAAAAACGGATCCCTCGAGGCCAATACATCACTGTTTGCAACCAGAATGGTGCCAGAAAATTAGCAAATGAAATTTCTTTTGAACCCTGTTTGGACCTGGCCACAGATGTTTCCACAAGCATATGTCGGAAGCTCGAAACATGAGCTTTTAAAACTGGATTTTTAAGGTGCAGAGTTATCGTAAATCATAGCTTAACTGGATTCCACGCCCATTTTGTGACGTCACACCGACTTAAGGATAAGAATTAACGTTATGGATCCCTCCGAACATACCCTATTATGATTTGTTACAGATAACATGTGCAATCTCGACAAGTTGTACGCCATGAAAGAAAAGTTGTCTCTGCCGAAGCCATGTGACGAGATGTGGCAGAAGATTCAAAAGATCATCGACGGGTTCCATCTCGACAATCACGTCAATCACAAATGTCACACAGAATATAACTCTGAAAAGGTCAAACAAGCTCATCCGCATCTGATCACGGCGAACACTTAATCATGTGAAATAACATTCAGCGGGCTTGGTAAATATAAGCAAGCAGTCTACAAAATGCCTAAGGGTCCCAACCTGTTCTTCCGGCATCGAATCGTCTTCCGAAAAACGACCATCTGGAGCGACATCATGTTGCCAAGCCTCCTCCAACCTCCGCCACCGCTCGTGAGTTTAAACGAGCCAAGAATATCGACAAGTGATAGTTCTAGTCTAGTGCTTTGGTCCTTCGGACCTTGTAATTTTCTCATAAACTTTTGTTTTTACATGTAAAAGCTAACGATTCATGAATGTTGTTAAAGTGAACCTGTGAATTTATTGAAAAACCTTAACATAAGAACGTACAAGTGTATCGATAAGTTCAGGTACTTGGTTTATCGCGCAATGTAATCACGGCCAGATAAAATCCTCCCAGATCGGTTTGCTCTCCATCATGAAGTCGCCGCCGAAGGCCGCGACATTTTGCAGCAGGAGGCCGATGCAAACAGCATCAAGACGAAATAGTTTATGGCACAGATACAAGCAAAAGCACAGTTACAGATACAGACGGAGATGAATTTCAACTGCGTTCTTAATCCTTCATGACCATCCTACCTCTGGTATCTGTGTATCATACATTTTTACTAACCTTTGAGGGGAGTTCGGTTTTTGCCCTAAGGGACGGATGCATAGTGTATTGACTGCCATAACAATAAGTTCAGTCTATAAGGGCATAGCCAGGGACCGCAATACGATCATCATAAAATAAAGTTCGGCGGATTTTCACCCTAGCTCTGTGACGTGTTGGAGTGTGCATGTGGCGACGAGCAAATATATGGCAGCGACAGCCAGTCACAATGGGCATCAATGAGCGACAGTGGTGGCAACAGTAAACTGGACGTATGAATCAGTTGGGACCCTGTATATTTGTAAGCGACTATAATTTATATATTTCAACCAATCGACCGCAGTGGCCTATGCTGTTGTTTACTTGTTGAATCCAGTGGTTGATTGTTTGATAAGTTTGTACGAACTCGACGATTCTCTCATTTCAACTATTAATTTCGCCAAAGATTTCGAAGCAACAGGTCAGAAGTAAAATGTTCGGATAACCTTAGAGAGTTAACGGATAAGTGACCCCTTTCACTTTCACAATAAGACAAGAGATGCTTTTCGAATGCTTTGTTCCATCCAAAAAATAAAATACCCGGAGGCGTACGACTTGCACAATAAAGATTGTGCTGAACTGAAAGCACAGTTGCAGTGTTGCCTGTATGATTCTTAAAAGTTAGCAGAGTTTAGCTATAGGAAGAGACCTCCATACATATTCTAAACATTTCAACTATCAACTTTGCGCAAAGACTCTGAAGCAACAGGCCAGAAGTAAATGTTCGGAAAACCTTGGAGAGTTAACGGATAAGTGACACCATTCACTTCCGCTAGGCTTTGGTTGTCCAAGGCAACGGGCCGTTCACGGTAAAACAAAAGGTTCAGTTTCTTTAATTTCTCGAAGAAATCGGTTGGCTGACCGTCACGCTGGTTAATACAGTCCCGTAACTCGTTGATAGGGAAATTGCGTCCCTCCTCAAAGTACTTCGCTTCTGTCCAAAGCACCAGGCAATCTAGCTGGTCAGTACGCCACAGAAGCTCCCCGTACTTTAACGACCGAGCCGCACGCGCAATTTTTCCCCTCTTGCGTTGTGATTTCCTCGAATTCTCCATCGTTTGGAGCCACATAAAATCGGCTGCGTCTGTACTGTTGTAGTCAAGGCAAGGCGTGCGTAATTGATCCGTGCCAGCAGTTAAAACGGACCACTGGAACTGAGGGTATTCTGCTTGCAAGACCTTCTTAATTTTGGTCGCACTTTCCGCGTGTTCCTTAATCAGTCGATAAACTCTTGCGGACAGCTCGTTGCAACATCCGTCTATAGTAGCGCCACAATTTACATGCTCATCATGGCCACGGATCTGTAGGAACAAGAACGAAGACTTGGCATGCAGCCGAGCACTTTCTAGGACCAATAGCACGTTAGTAACAGACGCTTCAAGACTCCGCACTCGTTCGGTCACCTCTTCCGGTGTGAATGGACCATTCTGACCCGGAAGAACTTTCATGACTGTGATGAGCCACAGATAGCCTAGTGTGATGCTGCAGATCTGGCACATCAACAAGTACATCGTCTGTTCCAGACGCAAAAACTCCTTAAAATCCCATTGGGAGTGTGCCAGTAGGTCGGTGAGTAGATGTGGGCCGAGAATCGCTGTCAAACCGTGCTCCATCCGTCTGAGATGTCCAGACATATTGCACCTGTCATATGCCTGCAGGAAAATGATTTGCTCCGCGGCATCATTTTGGTTCTCCAGCCAAATCCGAAACTTGATAGTCACGTGAATGGTTCTCGGCCCAAACTTGGCTAGGTATTCACCCAGTACAGGACTCCAACGTGCGCTGCTTGACAAATCATCTGTTTTCGCCTTATGTAAAAATTCGTTAATTCGGAGTAGGTCTTGCAGAAAACGGTCGTTCACTATTGCCATGTCACCATGTTCCACTGGTGTGCGTAGTTTAGCATATAAAGGTTTAGCGTTCATAGCATTCCGGTACAGCTCAGGTGACAGCCATCGAGCTCCGGCTCCTACTTCACTGAGGGTTTTTATGATGCGTCCGAGGACGATGGGAATTCCCGAAAGGATCGTTAGAACAATAGTTTTTCGCACATCTTTTGAAGAGTTGATATGCAGAGCAATGGTATCGTTTGAAGGTTTGCGCGCGATACTCGGAGCAATGGTTTGCGGGGCCTTTAAATTAACTTTCGCAATGTCCTGCAACAGCTTTTCAGCTGACGGTCTGTCACGAGGTCGAAAGCGTAGGCATGCGGTGACCATGTCCCGGGTAGTGTCAAGCATGTTCTCTGGTATTTCAGGATATCCGCCATCAATAAGGAGTGCCTGTAGTTGAAGATCGCTCAAGTTGTTTCCTTGAAGAACCCAACCATCGCGACAAGCGAGCCAATCAACGCAGGACATACGCAGTACTATGCATCCCAGACTCCATATATCCGTGGACCGACCCACCTTTAGCCACTCTATTTTATGATCCCAGGCAAGCATTTCCGGAGACATATAACGAATGGTACCCTTCTTTGTTGACAAATCGGACCGTCGAGAGTGCTCATCCCGCAACTGGGTGAAACTGTCGAGGTCGGTCAATTTCAGCACTGGACGATCGCCAGCTTTACTATGTAACATCAAATTTTCCGGTTTCAGGTCGCCGTGAATGATGTTGGGGCGACCGTTCTGTTGTGAGTCCTTGTGGTTGTGAAGGTAGCCCAATGCGTGCGCAATCTGTTCGGTGTAGTCTAGTATTGTAGAAACCAATAGAGGTGGATGATTTTTGACTAGGAAATCCTCCAAGGTCCCTCCGTCACACAACTCCATGATGAGGCACGATTGCAAGAGTTCCATAGGCGTACCTGGGCTGTACGTATATCCAACTGCAAGATACTTCACAATATTCTCGCAGTCAAGTGTCGGGAGGACAGACAGCTCGGACATTTTTTTACTGTCGCAGATCTTGTAAAGATATTTCAAAGCAAGGGGAGTCCCTGGTAGGAGCGTTACATCGTGTTCAGACTTCACCAGATTGACTTTCATAACCGCCCCAAAAGCTCCGTGTCCCAGGAGGCCAGGTAGCTGGACACAATGGAACTTTTTTCCATTCTCCGTGAGGATATACGTCAGATTTTCGTGGGCTGGATGATGGGCCATGGTTTTGTGAGTAGAAATGCAACTTGTGAGAAAGTATCCAAAAATGTATCTAGCGTTCAAGTGTGTTGGTCAAAATTGTGAGCCTCCTACCACATTTGTCTCCTTTTAAATGTTTGAATTACTGTAAATTTTCGTGGAGTTGATTAACACTACCCGTGAGCCAAACGCTGCTATCAAAACCTACCATTTCTCGAACAGATAAGACGGCCGGCGGTTTATTATCTAATCAAATTAACTGCGGCTCTGCTGAAGTTATTCAGTTTGTGATGTGTCGCACCAATAATTTTTGATTCCTTGGTCTTAACGACCGGTTCAACGGTCCTCAAATGGGGTACCTTAACGAGTAACTTGAGTGTGAGTACGCCAAAGTAACGCAATGGGAGCCAGGGAACTGGATGAATCCTCTACCACAGCTAGAGCCCAGTGTTGTACGTTTTTCCATCTTGCGGCACTTCGATCGACTTCTCTGGTCTTGATCAATTTTGTAGGTATGTCAGGCTTTGTACACCAAAATATATTACTGATGTCTCTTTATGCTCGCGATGCACATGGAGCTACATGGAGCTGCATGGAGCTGCACATAGCTACGCAGAGCTACAAGAAGAATCATGGAGTGGCATGGAGCTCCGTGGAGCTGCGTGGAGCAAAGCGGACCAATAAAGAGCTGCATGGAAATGAATAGAACTAGGTGGAGCTGCATGGAGTTACTTGGAGCTGTATGGAGCTGCACATAGCTCATAGCCGTAGAGCAAAGCGAACTAATGAAAAGCTGACTGGAAATAAACAGAGCTAAATGGAGTTACGTGAAGTGGCATGGAGCTGCGTGAAGCAACAAAAATCCAGCCAAAACCCATCAAAACCCATCAAGCCCCTTGAAATAAGAGCATCATGAAGAATAAGCGTTAAGGATATTTGATGGAGCCAGTGGAGCTGCATGGCCGCCGTGGGAGGTTGTGGAAGAAGTCGTGGATCTCCATATTGCTCCACCTCGCTCCACGCAGCTCCACGCAGCTCCATTTCATTCCACGTAGCTCCACGTCACTCCACATCACTCCACGTAGCTCTATGCAGCTCCATGCAGTTCCATGCAGTTCCACATAGCTCCGTCACTCCACATCACTCCACGTAGCTCCATGCAACTCAAGGGAGCCACCAGTAAAATTTGGTGTACAAGCTCTGACGCAGGTGCAGTTTTGTGACTGGGCGAATTCCATTTGGTCCGAATGTCTGTTGCTCCGTCAGATCTCTCGACAGTCGGTCCAGGATCTCCACCCTCCCAATGACAGACGGACCGATGGAAAGCCTGAAGCAAAAAAACGAAATCTTGAACCGACGGGCAGAAGACCTGACAGGTCACTAGAAACCTCGAACTGATACCGGAAACAGCTGTTAAAGATACTAACTAGGGCAGTAATGGAGATTTTCCCTCCTGATCGGGGTGGGGTTTTTTTTACAAATACTTGTCTATTTATCATGATTTTACATTGGGGTCTCCGCGTGGAAATTACATAAGCGGTTTCAGAAAAAAATAAAGAAGAAAAATACTTCCCGTGCCAATTGGTGCTATGAGGCAACGCTTGATTGACTGATTTTTTAATTGCTTTTCCGAACTTTTAATTTTTTTTATGCCAAAAAATATTTTGCTGAGCGTACACGTATTTTTCGAACTTACTACAAGCCTTCAACAAAATTTTAAAAATAAAACGCAATTTTTCAAACGTAACGTAACACCGCAAAAAAATAAATGAAGGGAGGAGTGCTAATAACCGTAGTCTAGCCTTACGCTTCTTATGGCTGCAGGGCCGAGTGCAGGCTAGTCTTGTTTAACTAACAGTTTTTAATTTAAATAAATTTAAAAAAAAATGTTAATCCTCGGCGACTTTAAATAAAATATCGTTTGAATGAATTTAAAAAAAAACAGCGTATTTTAAATAAAATTACCATTTAAATAAAACTCGACCTTTTATTTAAATAAAATGCTGAATTTAAATAAAGTGGAAATCGTATGACATAGCCTATGCAATATGCAGCGAAACCCCTAGTGGATCGTTAAACGCAATAAATTTTACTGTGAAACAGATATTGTAAGGAAACGATTGATCAATCAACTGATAATGCTGAAGGTTGCGACAATAAATCAATCAGATGAGGAACTAAAGCCGGTATTTATAATTTCTCAGGCAAATCAGACAATCAATCTAGGATTTCTGAGCGCCATTCAGAGAATAATCGAGCAATCAAGCCCGCCGTCACGCGAAAAGAGGGGGTGATAATATATATTTAAATTGCTTTGCGCGTTTTCTCGAGAATTTAAATATAAATAAAATAATGGCTCAGGGAATGATTTTAATTTTAAAAAAATATCGAGTTTAAACAAAATTAAACATATATTTTACTTAAAATAAAAAACCGTTTTTGGCTATTTTAAATAAAAATTCAAATACATTTAACAACACTAGTGCAGGCTGCAGGGCCGAGTGCAGGCTGCAGGGCCGATTGCAGGCTGTAGGGCCGATTGCAGGCTGCACGAGTATAAGTTATTGACGGCGTCGCCACTGTGCTCTTTTAGTTTATTTTTTCGAGCTGTTCTGGTTGATCGAAACATTTCTAATTTTTTTTTAAATATTTCTCAAGGAGTCTAGTACATTTAAAAAATACGTGTACGCTCGGCAAAATATTTTTTGGCATAAAAAAATTAAAAGTTCGGAAAAGCAATTGAAAAATCAATCAATCAAGCGTTGCCTCATAGCACCAATTGGCACGGGAAGTCTTTTTCTTCTTTATTTTTTTCTGAAACGGCTTATGTAATTTCCACGCGGAGACCCCAACGTAAAATCATGATAAATAGGCAGGTATTTGTAAAAAAAACACCACCTCGATCGGGAGGGAAAATCTCCATTACTGCCCGAGTAAGTGGAAAAGTTGGAACGACGGATCGACACCGGGGACAGACAAAGAAACCTCCACAGACGGGCACAATAAGAGGGAAAAGAAAGACGGCTTGACAATGACAACAATCGCAATTAGTGAACAAAGAGGGGGAAGACTGGAAACACGCGGCATTTCTCGCACGGTTCATGGCGACCTGTTAAGACAGGATCAAGCAACGGTTCGGTGTCCTGGATAATTTCTATAATGAAAATGACTTCCTTTCCTATGACGTTCGTATCCACATCCACTCCAAAAAATTACTGACAAATCATTAATGCACGTCGTCGCTATCATGATGAAAAGAAAACCTCTGCAGGTTTGACATACCACTTGCATAATCCTCCTTAAAATTGACTTAAAAATGTCTCCATGCGTCCATATCAAAGATCCAGTTAGGGATCATACACATATTACGTAATCAAGCGAGGGTGGGTGGGTGGTACCCGAAAAGCTTACGTTTGATTACTATTTTTTGGGTGGTGCGACCTATGATTACGTAGTGACTACGAAGAGGGGGGGTGGTCACGAAATCTAAAAATTTCTTAGAATTTCGTTTAAATTTCGCTCTTTATCAAGTACCTCGGGCAAGGGGCAAATATTATTTGCCTGGTTAGTCACTCCCAATCGTTTAAATGAGGGGTTCTGGGGTCATGGGGCTTAAATTACCAGCCCCCTCCATATCGACGTCCGCTGCTCCGCACGAATTCGTTTGAGCCCAGTTCTCTGGGTTCGTCGCAAACTTCTGTCATGGCATCGCTGTCCGGCGGATAACGAACGATAGAACATCATGTCCAGCTCCACTTATTTGCGTAGCGTTACTCCAAATTTCTGAACCGGATACGCGAGGCGAATGATACACCTGCTGGTGATAGCAAACTCCATATCCATCTTTCTCTCATCTCGGATCAGTTGGGCCTGCATCTGTAGCCGGCTTATTTTGTGTGAGAATCAATCGCTCTATTGCCAAACAGCGAAAGTGGTTGCTGGACGTCATAACGAGTCGAATTCTGTCAATTTGTCCAGAGAGTACAGCCGGTGGTGTTCAATTTACGAAGCCTGCACAGCCTAAATTTGTGATCTCGCGTAAATAGTTTTGACCGTCTGTTCTCGTTTAACAACCTGCTCTCAGTTATTAGAAAAATGGGACCTATTGCGGGCAGCAGAATACAGTCAATTATGTGATTTTTTTTTGGGGGACCATTGATTACGTTGTGATTACGATCCAGGGGGTGGGTAGAGGCTATGATTACGTTGTATTACGAGGGTGGGTGGGTGGTAAAAAATGTAGATTTTTTGATTATGTAATATGTGTATGATCCCTTACAGTGAAAGTCCTGAGATTCGAACGACGTCACAGTGTCGTCTCAAACTCCAAACTAGCAACGGCCGGCTCCAAACAAATGGTTCGATAGAAATAAACTCACGTGACCGTTCGAATCTCAGGACTTTCACTGTATGTCTGATATATTCCAGATGGCCACGCCATAGCCGCGCCTGGCTCCAAATCATATTTACTCCTGATTTATTTACTATCTTCAAACATCCTCGCATTGAAGTCGATCCTGCCCAGCGTAATTAATGCTGCGTCTCTGCATCGTAAAATGGACAAGTCTCATAAATATACAGACCTGGTAGCAGAAGCGACGTGACAATCATACCCTGGCATGATGGCAAACAAAATTATGAGCCAGACGGGAAGATGTGTCATTCTGGTTCATGAATGGAAATGCTTGTACCAAGTCTAGAAAGGTTTTCCCTCCTTATAAACTTTTTTTGGTATGTCAATTCACTAATTCGTCTAATCCACTTTACATAACAATGAAAACTGCCTTCTTCTTAATGATTTTTGATAACAATTCACTAATTTGTCTAGTCCGGTTGACGTGACATTGAAAACAGCCTTCTTTTTAGTGATTTTTGGGCGCTCGGTCCACTTGTCCAAGGAGCGAAATTCGTTGCGAAACGCCACAAAAGCATGGACGCCTGTACTGAACTTTTACTCCATCCCACTGGGAACTTCTCCGACAGCCGGTTTCATTGTCATGCAGCCCCTGTTCAACACTACCTTGGAGATGCAAAGTCCCTCTACCCTCGGGTCTTGGCCAACTACAGATACACTTATGCTACGTTCATAGTCCGTGTTATTTGCCAGAAGAACACTTCAGTTGTGACGTAGGTGTTCACTATCGTTGCGCATATAACAATTGTCGTCTGACATTTTGCAAGATGAACTATGAACACTCACCAAACATTTCACAAAACATTGCCAGACGAGTGTTATATTGAGACGTGGTCTCGCAAGAATCATCTGGCATGCCAGAGCTGGCCAGCCAATCATAAACCGTTGTGCGGGTTTGGAAAGTAGCGGAAGTGGGTCTCGGGGTCGCTGTTTCGCATCTCTTGGATTAACTTGTGCCATTCACCATGCTGAGGTCTGGCAGTATTGATCTGCCGCACATAAGCCGTTCGGGAACTGCGAATTCGTTTTGTGGATCTACTAAGTTGCCACAGTGCTGCAACTAGGACAAGCTGCTGGTACAGCACCAGCACTTTGTTTTTTTTTCTCGGCAAAGGGGTATTGAAAACCATGACTCAAAATTTTAAAAAGAAATTATTGTGAAAAATGGAATGGCTGCGGTGATTTCCTTGGGCGGGGTTTTGAACTGTCACGCTACGTCATCGCTCTGACCGGCAACTATGAGCATGTGTGGCAGAAAGCTTTTCTCGCACTGACGTCACGTCCTCGCATCGCGCAATGTTTGGCGAGCGGTATCGCAAAACTTTCGTCGGACGATGACTATGCACAAATTCTCTGGCATCTCGCATCTGACACGGA
>LRSR01007212.1:0-22655 GCA_001579985.1 Hypsibius dujardini
ACTCCTTCCTCCGGTCGGCTGGGCAGAGCGCAGTTCGGGCTGTGCCTGGTAAGGACGACCAATATTTCTCAATAATAGGAATGCTTCGCCGCTCAAGTTTCCGGTTGGAGAATTGTAGTCCTTGCTGACTTATGGTTTTTTCACGCAGGAGGCGGTGATGCGGCAGGCATTCGTCCGGCACTTATCACATCAGGTGCGTACACTCTAGTTTCTCAGGAATTCCCTCATTACTTGTGTATTTTCAATTTTTGTTTTTCAGCCGTAGACCGTTTCAACGCCAGTCGACTTACCGCAGCGAGAACTTGTGCCCCCGCACCATCCCAGCCGTCAAAATTCGCGATCAACCCCCTTACCAAAGAGTCGCCGCGGATGACGGTTACATTGGGGACCCGTACTTCCGAACGGAGTATCTCGGTGGCGGGCGACACCTCGGCAGCTGCTCCCCGAGACTTCACTGCTAGAGCTCAACCGTCTTCCGGTATGGTGACTTCAAAGCCATGTGATAAATTTCCATCAGTTCTCTCGATTTGCACATTTTCTTCAGACTCATTTGTGACTGCTGTGGCGTATGAAAAACGCAGCGAATCGGCCATGTCTGACTTCGGCTCTTTTGTCAACACCGGGAGACCCCGTTTTGGCATGAAAAACAACATAGCGGGTGAGTTTCTGTGCACACAGACAGACAAGCCAAGGGGTGTGCAGGCAGGCAGACAAACAGACAGGCAGGCAGGCAGGCAGGCAGGCAGGCAGACAGGCAGGCAGGCAGGCAGGCAGACAGGCAGGCAGACAGAGGCAGACAGACAGACAGACAGACAGACAGACAGACAGACAGACAGACAGACAGACAAGCAGACCGACAAACAGACCGACAGGCAGTGACTCAGATATTTACGAAGACAAATGGGCTTGCTACAGATAGTTAGAGAGATAAACGATCTACAAGGCATGAAGATTGTTGAATTTTTGCGGTTGTTTTGTAGGCACGACTCAGACTGGAAGTATCAGTCAAGCCGGTGGATCTGTCAAGCCTGCTATTTTGTTGAACCCCGAGGAAGTGGCGGAACATGAAGATTACCTTACAGAGACGGACGAACTGTCGAGTAAACATCTACTGCAAAATGATTTCGGTTTTTCGGTTCTTGAAGGCTTGCCATGGTCTTTAGTAAACAGAAACGTCTTTTTATCTAGTTCCGGCCGCAAAATCCTTCACCAGTGGCACCAGCGGTCCGGTCAATCCCAGTATTCTCATGAGCAAGGAGAAAGCCTCTTTTTATGCTGAGGACGACAGCGATGACGATCAGGCGGCTATTGGTATGTCTGCTGATTCGTTTTGAAATTTTGGGTCTTGTTTCTAGCCTGCAAGGTTTTGTTTCCACAGCTGCACCAAACGCCAAAACTATCAAACCTACCTACAACTATGTCAAGGCTCGGGCCGTGGTGATGTCGCAGAAGGAAGCCGAAGAATACGGCTTTTACGACAAAGACTGGGAAACCGATTCCGACGCAGAGCCAGATAATTTTGGCGTTCCAAATAAAACAGTTTCGTCTGCAGCATCGACCACTTCCACCATTCCGACGACCCTCCGGTCAGTCCTCGAGCCGCGCGCTCTTTCCCGTTCTCGGAGAACATTCCTCCATCACTTTGTACTGTCTATTTTGTCAACAGTTTCCTCTGATCTTATCTTTCGGTTCATGTCTTTCGATTTCGATCATGCCTACGTATTTCGATTGTCAATGTTTTGTATGTCTGAGGCCCGTCTTCATGTTATCTCATCCATCCTGCATGTCTCTAGGAAGTTGGATATCGCGGATGGTGTCACGGGTACTCGCTCGGTCGTCTCGCCTGGTGGAGGCGGCAGTCAAATTGTTATCGGTAAGAAGACACTGTTGAAGTCCTGCTTGTTGTGGGTATTTACTGGATACCCTTGGTGTTCATAGACCATGGCAGTATGGACCCTCTGAAGATCCGGGAGGCTATTGACAAGACTCTCGAAGGTATGTTCCAGACCGGGTTACTGCAGGTCAATCAGACTAATCTGATCGAAAGCAACCAAACGGATGTGGCAAGCAGACAGACAGACCGGCTGGCTGGCTGGGAGGCAGACATAGACAGACAGAAAGACAGCTAGGGAGAGGGACGGAACAGATAAAAAGACATGTGGACAATCAGGCACTAAGACGGGCAGATATACTGGTAGGCAGGCGGGAACACGAACAGCCGCGCTGAGAGACGCAACAACTTTTAGACAGACAGACAGACAGACAGACGGACGGACCAACGGACAGACCAACCAACGGACCGACCAACCAACGGACCAACAGGCAGACTGACTGACACAGACAGATGGGCAGCCTAAGAGAATACAAGTTTCTGAGGAGGTCTCATTTCACTTTCTCTTGAAGCTCGACCGAAATCGGCGGTTCCCAGTCCGCAGAAGCACTATTCCAACCGATACGCTTCGCCGATTGTGACCCGTTCCGCCGTTCCAGTCACGCAATCTACATCCGTTCGGGCTACTCGAGAAATTCCCCCCGTCACGGCGGCCCCGACTGTTCCGATGGCCGTTTGGTCGTCCGTATCTGGAGCGATGCGGAAATCGGTGCTAGAATTCAATGAATTTCTGTCGCAGCACGTTGCTGGTGTGCCGCCGCCACCGCCGGTGATGGTGAAAGAAGCCGTCCCGTTAGTGAAAGAAAACTGTCCGATCGTGAAGATGGCCGCGAAGCCGGCGATAGCCTCGGTTGGTGTCCAGGCGGATCTCGATGTGGAGGACAAGGGGAGTATGACACCGCACGCCTGGCGTGAGACCGCTAAGAGCGTCTCGCAGACATATGTCGGTATGCAGTATATTCCTATGATCTGATGTTGTCTGGGTGCTAATCCGAGCTTAACCACTTATTCTCATGTGAAGGGTCTTTTGTTGCTGTTTCAGGTCGCCTCCTGTACTATCAGGCGAGGAAGACCGCATTCGCATTGCTGGCTCATGACGGGCATGTTGGCCGAGGAGTTGAACGTTCTACTGGAGATGGAGGCCTCCTCAACAAGTCCTGCTGATGATTCGCTCCCCATTATTCATCGGTCCGGTATTTTGTTCCTAATCAGCTCTTTGTGTTTCCGCATCCTATGATCTCCGAAATTTCATTTCATTCAGTAGGAAAGTCACTTTTCCATCTTTTGTTTCCGTTTGGTTTGTGGTTTCATTTTTCACCCGGACATCATGATTGGTCCGGCCTTTTCTTTCTGTAGGACATCAAACGTCACTAAAAGATTTATTTGCACTCCCATCTTTTTATTCGCTCGAGTTGATTGTCGTGTGATCCGTGGTCGCGGCGAAGTGGTCAAATTGCTAAGAGTGCTTACTTACACACAAAACACGGGAAGAGGGTCTGCGTTTGAGGAGTACTGTATAATCTGGATGAAAAGACGGGGACGAATGCTGGCCAATCGAACGATTGCTTATTTTACCCACCGGTGCGGTAAATTCTGCCCGTACGATTACAGTATCAAGCCCGTATTCCATCAAGCAAACATTAGATTTCAATACGAAAATGTATTCCGTACAAATCAGTCCATTCATCATTAATAAAACAGTTATTAAGGTTAAAGCAAATCTACTATTTATTGTAAAACTCGGTATTCTTCCTCCAAAATTACATATGGATATTGATGATATTTATAAAGCCTATTACGTTGCGAAGCCTCTTTGCCGAATCCTGCAGCACGTGCACCGGTAACCCAAGCCCATCTAGCCGTTGGGCGGCACTCAATGCCAGTATGCGCATCGGAACCCGACGCCTCTCTGTCCCAGCAGCTAGACTCATAGAGTATAGTCGGGGGAATAAGGTCACACGCGGTCTACCATCGCCAGGGGACACACGTGAAGGTCAGCATGGACATTAGAGAGCTTTCGTCCGCCAACATAAGGACTGAATAGACATAAACATAACTTTTTAGCTACGCGCGCTACCGTTTTTCGTATGCTATTTTGGTTTTCCGTACACAACTTGCATAGATTTCCCATTTCTACGCAAGTTGTATACGACCTCAACATTGTGGAATCTTTTAATTCGTTTCAGCCGTTTTTAAGTTATTTTGACTCGCACGAATTGGCAATTTTAATTTTAAAATACTTTAGACTCAGGCGCATCTTGCCGTTTTATTGGAAGGAATTTTGGTAACCTGAAAATGAACGTATCTGTCACGGAAGATCAGGGCCTAGTTTCTTTATCGCTCACTGTGCTCGCCTGGCTTTTTTGGTGTAAAGAAAAGCTATTTTGGTGTATTTTACGCAACATTTTTTTGGGTTTATGAAGAATTGTTTACATTTTAGCTGTGGGAAATCAAACAAGATGGAAAGCATGATGAAATCGGCAAAAGTTGATAAAGTCCTTTCGGTCCGGAAAATTCAATCAATCAACGCTAAACCCAATGCGTTATCTCTATCCGGCGTTTTGGCGCCCTCATGTTATGTTAGATTGAAATATGTCGGTTTGCGAAGCGTCTCTATAACCATCTTGTTAAACCTTTGTGATGATTTTACTTCAGTTTTTTGTGGGGATAGCTCTCTCAAGGTCACATAATACCCGATGTGCGTAACAGAATTTCCAATTTGCTAATGCTATTTTGCTAGATGTTGCTCAGGGCGAATGTTGTTTGCGAATGTTCAGTGCTGTTTTGGTGGTGTTCCGACAAGATGGAGAGACAAGACGAAATGTGAGAGGTCACACGCACGATACTTGATATTTCATTTCGCAAGACCTATGCATATATCCATTGTTGGTTTGTTTAAATAAAGTATTTTATTTTTAATTTTGTTGAGCTTTGATTGGTGTTTGATCGGTGTTTGATGGGGTTTGAAGGGTCTTTAATGTCTGTTTTAAATTTTTTTTGCTGCAACTATACAACAGTACATTAATCCATTAGCATCCCCAAAATAATCATTGAATCGATGAAATGTTTTTGCATGTTTTTACGTTTACTCGAATGGTGTCTCGCAATTGACATCATTTATAATATTGAGGTATAACACTGTACGCACGTGCAAACTTTCTTGACGAGAAGGGGCGAGGTCACAGGTTTGTTTTGTTTTCTTATTGCATTTGTATCGTAACGCTGTTTATTTACATAAGAAAAGAGCAAAGTGTGTGCGAAAGGACTCATTACTGTAGACTGCTGATATCAACGGACCCGAAGTTCCCGGACTCGAAGTTTTTGTGGGAGTTCTTCCCGGACAAAAATGTCACCCTTAATCTACGCTAAATTTGTTGCCTCAAGGACAAATGATGTCCCACGGACATTTAACCGCGACTTATCTTGTCCAATGGTCTGTCTGTGAGTGGCAAACATTGTCCATTAGTTATTTATTACCCTACAAAATGCGGGACATTTTGCAGGCTTTCATGTTTGTTATCGTAAATAATTATGTCGGACGCCTTGACATCTAACATTTTTCTAAAGAGACAATTGGGTTTCCTTCGATTAATATTTAACTTCATAAACACTACATCCACTGACCACGGCAAGGTTCACATCGTTTAAATCGAAGTAACAGGATATGCAGCAATATGGCCATGAGCCCTTCTAAGGGGCTCACCACGCATCCTCGTACCGACATCAGTTACTAGAAATAATCACAGGATTAATGGTGATGAAAGTGTGCGCTTCCCTTCCAGCTGGATCCGCGTTTAATAGGATTGATCTACTTGTACAGTAACTTCCTTCAGTTACCCTGCTACCTACCCCGTGTGCCAGCCAGTCTTTATTAAGACGCTGTTACAATACAGTAATACACCTCCATGACTCGGCTAATCACCAGCCATGTATAACAAAGAAGACCTGGAAAAGTTGACCAATGCCCAGCTGGCCTCCATTCTTTTCATTCTGGACCAACCGCTTGATGGAGGCAAACCTGATTGGATTGCGCGAATTCTTGTGAATTTGTCGGACCTGCCGGGGCTACATCAGCCACTTCAGCCAGAGAAACCGTCGAAAGGGGTCATCTCATTGTTTGGTATCGAGGAGACGGCTCCCGGTGGGGCCCTGTTGGACGAAGCCAACAATCTAGCGAGTCCGATGTACTATAGGAATCGTCGAGAATACCCGTCGTCCAATCGGTCATTCCACGGGACCGTGACCCTGCGAAAGTACCTTTTTAACAATAGACCTAGCGACTGCTGTTGGATGTGTGGACGCAACGACAGACACTCTCACAAGGGAGACCGCGATTTTGTTCTTTAAAGGATCTCTTTTCTTCTTTGTAAAAGAGACTTGTTCCAGTTAGAGAACGCGCTGCGGTGCTTTGAAATCGTCAGCGAAAAGCTAAATGGTTGTTGAACCATTCTAAAAATGTTATTAACAGAATGAGGCACATGTAACGCCTTTTTCTTTCTTTTGCTTGCTGTTGACCACTCTTACTTTTCTTTTTTTGAGCCATGATTTCATAGTTGCAGCATAAAAACACTCGTACTCTTGTGTAAAAACTGCATTGTCATGTGCAACACTGCTTTGGAAAGGTCTTTTTGTTGTATACATCGATCGGACATCGACGTATTTAGTTCGACCCATTCATTATTTATCGTCTTGAAACTACATTGTGCCGATGATCTTGTTAACGTTACTGCTTGATAATTTCCTCATTAAAAGTCAAGGAACAACTTACCTAAATGCCAGAACGTGACGGTCTTTATAATGAATTTATATCCCCTCTTCCGCCAATTTTTAGAGAAACTAATGAAAGAATTGAATATCAGGTGAAAGCTTATTATCGGGCAAATTTTGATTTACTGTAGAATCGGGATAACTTGCGCCACAAGCTCATGCTAGAAGTACAAACCAACCCGTCTGATTGATTGCAAAACAAGGGTCACTGCCGGTACACATTTACGACGGGGTTCAAAAACCGGCGCAAGTTATTCCGATTCAACAGTACTCGAAATGAAGCGCAAGAAAGAGCAAATAAGGAAAAATCGTAACCTATATCAGTCGTACGTAGTTGCGAGGTTTTGTTTTCGTTTGTCATTTTTAAAAATATTTAAGTTTTATTTTAATGATAAAATTCTTGCAGCTTGTCCAATGTTTTGTGAACCCCAATTATTGGCAGACAAAGATCGGACAGTACGTGAAATCTGCCTGTTTGCGGCTTTTCTGACCATTCTGAACTTGAACCGCATTGAGCCTTTTACCTTTTGGAAAGGGAATCCGCAAGGTAATTACAAATGGCAAAAGTACGTAATACGCTCCTATTTTAATATGAAAATTTGCCACGTACGATTCTACTCAAGTACTACATCGAATCGTGCACCCGTGACTCATAGATATATATGAAGGAACTTGCCCCCGGTTTAAAAGGGAGGGTCATTGGTACGTTGGGCAGGGGCTCATTAAGGGTCCTTACAAATCAGAACTAGGACCCTCATGGTAAAGCCAGGGGGTGGGCAAAGGGCAAATGCATTTTTTTCAAAATTAAATCTGAAGCTCAGCCTATCATCCCTAGTCATTTTGAATTTTATGGGTGTGGGAGTATGATATCCAAGGGCCTCTTGGAATTACAATTTATTCTTAAAACCTCCAGTTTATCGTTCTAATTTGAGGTTTGTTGGGGTCCAATATAAGATTCCTACAAGTGAAGCAAATGAGAGGTTCAAAGCATTCAAGAACGGCCCAAATTCGATGAAAAGACTGATGTATTTGAAAATGTTTCGAAATCCCGGGGGTTTCCGAAAATGAGACTCCCCACAAGTTTCAAACTGATTAAGGATAAGAGATCCGATTTTTGGTTCAATCTTAAAAAATTGCATTTTGCCCTTTTGCCAACCCCCTGGCCCTACCATGAGGGGTCCTGGTTCCGACTTGTAAGGACCCTAAACGAAGCTCTGTTATTGGGTACAAAGTCCAACTGCGTCGATGCATATATTTTATGTACGGTGTAGTGCATATCGGTTTCCCATTTACCGTAGCCATTAACCCCCAAGAAATCAAATCAGTCTCACATACCAGTACTTGCCCTGTGTCCAACCTGCTTTTTCTAAAAAATCGCCCACTGCGTATTCCAACATTTCAAGGCATAAGGACACCCGTTTAGTTGGGATTTTTGTTAAGTTGATGTTTGGCGCCGGCCTTTCCCTGCTCAATGTCCATCCAACAGCCACAACACGTCCTGTACTCTGCCGCAGACTTGGAGAAGTTAAACAAATACCAGCTCTCGACGATCCTGCACGCGATGCACCAACCGATGCCGCTGTCCGGCAGCAGGGCCAACGTAATCCGCGATATTCTCGCCAACATGGACTGCCTGCCAAACGATCACAAACGCATCAGACCTAGGGGACGGCTGGGGGCCTCGTCCTCGTCCACGGCGGAAATGATTGAGCCGCCGACCGATTTCAGCGCGCTTCGTCAGAAACGGTTGCACGATCAAAACTGCAATCAAGGACTGACGAGAAAATTCCAGGCAGCGGAGGCTGCCTTGGCTACATCCATCAATCCTTTCGGGGATCTGACGAGCCTGCGCAAGTATCTCCCAGGGAAGAAAACTGCTCCGAAATCGGCGCAACAATTCTACTGCCCGATGTGCGGAGGAGACTACCCTCCCATCAACCACGGATCTTTAGAAGCACGGAAACCCGTGAAAAAGCGCTGAAAGGTTTTATTCTACATTCGACACTATAGAAAAACCCAATTGCTGCAGGGTTGGCAAAACCAAATTGAACAAAAATTGAAGCTAATCTAAAACTAATCTAAAACTTAACTAATTGCATAGAGCCTCAGTTTTTTTTAATAAAGTAAAAAAATGGACCAAAAGTTTTAGATAGGAGTTTGTGAACCTTTTGAATGCCTTCGTAGATCCCCATTTCAACTACTGCTCCGATGTGATCGGCGACCATGGGAACCCTGCGGTCCAGTCTACAGGTCGCTCAACGTGATGCCGTTCGAGCAGTGAAAGGGTATAAATCAGTAGAACCAAGCACCGACTTGATGGATCGAATAAACATCTTTCCTGGGAAAAGCGATGGAAAGCGCAGGACGCAACTTGGTTGTACCGGAGGATCAACCCTGGCAATCATCCGATTCCGAGTTACCTGCAACCCTGATCGTCTTCAGCACCATGAAGAGAAGCCGAAAGACTGGCCACTTCCCCAGAATTCAAGCCGACTGCAAAGGAGGAAAAGGCAGCAACCTGTTTTGAGTGCGATTGAAAAATGTTTGTAATGATCTCTCGTTGTTTGACCTGTGGAACTGTGAATCTAATTTGTTGCCGATTAAATTGAAAGCGAAATTTTATGCCAGATATAATTCAGAAACTGTTTTCACAAATTACTGTATGTCATGAGCAAAAACGTTTTATTGGTTACATAAAACTTCACAAGCATCATGTATTGAATAAGAGCACAAGTAGTTCCGGAGTAACCCAAACCCTTGTTCAAGGAACGGAGCCGCATAGCTTTGTAAATTTTTACCAGAGGGAAAGCAGGCCACCGCAAGCAGGCCCACGTGATAATTATTCGTAAAAGCGTCAGTTGAATCCTGAGAGGAATCAGAAGCTTGTTTCGGGTTCGTACAGGTCGGAACTAGGATCCCTAACGGTAAGGCCAGGGGGTGGGAAAATGGGCAAGACTGAACTCAAAATTCGGCTTCTTGTCTCTCATAATTTTGAAACTTGTGGGAATTCAGGGTCTAACTTCCAATGGGTCCGCTGGGATTTCAAAACATTTTCAAAAACATCTGTTTTTCATTCAGTTTTGAGGTTTGTTGAAGCCAATATAAGCTTCCTATTGATGAATACAAATGGACGGTTCAAAAAATTCAAGAACGGTTTAAGTTTGATGAAAACTGATGTTTTTATTCACGTCTTGAAATCCTAGGGGTCCCTGGAAATCAGACCCCACACCAACACAAATTTCAAAAACAAGAAGCCAAATTTTGGATTCAATCTTGAAAAACAAAACATTTTGCTTCTTTGACCAACCTCCGGCTTCAGGATGAGGGTCCTGGTTCTGACCTGCAAGGACCCTAAACGAACGTCAGACCCCAATATGATCAACCAACGCCCACTTACCACGGAAAGGCCATCTCACAAGGTATTATGAACGTCATCGTCATAAGATGTCGAGGCCTCTGGCGATCGTGAACCTTTATTCGTTATCATTTCGGGGGCAAAGTGAAATTTAAGAGTTCAATGCCAACGTTGTTAGTTGCAATAGCTAGAGTGCAATCTGGTTATTAAAATGCTATGGCCTTTGGGTGCTCCTGTGGGCACGTAGAAGTACGCATTGGTTGCAGAGACCATAACCAGAGGTGTGGCAAAAGCAAGGGCTTGAACAATACCGTCAATTATAGTTATCGGATTCGTGAATGATAAGAAAAATTCTGGGGTATGATGGGCAAGCGCCCTGACACGCTCTCCCTCTCCCACCCAAGAGCTGAAATTGCTGCTTAGGCTACAAGTCCCCCTCCCCTTCCCCCATCTTTTCCCCTCTCATTTTCTTTTTTTCGATGCTAATCGTTGTTCCCAAACTTGATAAATGGAAGATGTAAAGGCGTAAAGCGAAAAGATTGGAAATTGAAGAACAGATGGGTTTTCTAAAATTATCAAGTTTGTAATAACCACTCAAAAGGACATTGGTCAGCACTCGTAAAACCAAATATAGCCACAAATAGGGGAAGGGAATGGGTGTTTCGAAAACTTGGCATTGCCAATGGCAGTGGCAATGGCAGTGGCAATGGCAATGGCAATGGCAGTATAAATGGCAATGGTAACGGCAATAATATTTCCGCAGTACATTCCGATCGGAATTACCCAATATTGGACGCTGGTTACTCGTAAATGATTGTGATAAATTTTTTGAATAAGCTTGAAAAGGGAATACAGTATGTGTCGAAAAATCAGGATGGTCACCCCCCTCCAGTGTCTTAAGGGGATCGAATGATATTTAGTGGTCAGCGATCCGAGTTGTAAATAAAAACTAACCAGCCACCAACCGTTCATTAACGCTAGTATACCAGCTACTATGACTAGTATTGGCGGCCCTTGGCTGCATTGTAATTTGCCCGATGTTTATGAAGACGCATAGGCAGACAGCGTTAGCTACATGGGCAATTTATGGATGATTCATACTTTATTGTAGCGAAATCTAAAAATAGACATTCAGTATGTAGCAAATCAACAGGCAATCAACTCCCTGACCTGCATTGAATGAGAGACGCTATCACCGCATGGTGAAATTGTGAACGAAACATACAGTACAGTGTCACGTATTTGTTTGCTTGGCTCTTGATCGTGCAAATTTGGGTCTTCAATCTTTAGGATATTTTCGGATAGTGTTTCCGCTTTGAACTCCTCAATAAAGCATCATAGAGTTGTCGCCCCTATCGGACAATGGAATCGGGGAAGCATTACATCGTACTGAACCAGTGTTCACTACGTGCAAAGTATCGAATAATTTTCATTTAGGAAATTACAGCTGTGCTGAGGTTACTTGAGGGTCGTCGTTTGGGTTCTGGTGGGCCGTGTGGGACAATCACACATTTGACTTTGTTGTTGATTGATTTATTGGCTACGAAAAAATATCTATGCTTTCCTTTCGAGGCGTGTACGTCCTAGGCAATAGAATGCTCTTAACAAATGAATTCAATCCTATTGACAACGACATTGTGAAGAAACTGCAATATAATGCAGAGGATATCGCTCGAAAATAAAAACGACAACAAATTGTTTAAGATGTGCAATAATGTGACCTAAATCAATCAAAGCTTGATTGACGCGTATTACCCCTACCCGATAACCCAAACAACGACCCTCAAAGTAACCTGAGCACAACTGTACTGTAGTCGACTTCGGAGTACAGTTTTTTCCAAGACATGAGTCAAGTATTATTGCCATGATTTGTAACTGACCAGTGTCCAGTAGTAGTCAATTTCGAAGTAGACTGCAATACTGAAATGTCACTGCCATTGCCATTGCCATTGCCATTCATACTGCCATTGCCACTGCCATTGCCACTGCCATTGCCATTGCCATTGGCAATGCCACGTTTTCGAAACACCCGAAGGGAATGGCCTCTGGAAAAAAGACAATATGCTATAATTTGATAACTAAAAGTAAGTGCCATAAACGATTACCTAGCTCGCCAAAACAGCTCAACGTTCTAGCTGCACAAGCACAAGTTGATTGATTGATTACTGCTCAAAGACCACCCAGAAAGTTCAAGTAAAGGTTTTTCCTTCCGTAGCCTGTACATTCTTCATCAAGTCCGACACATCCTCCAGCGGGAAGAAGGATGGCAACGAGTGGAACTGCCGATACCACTTTGCATGCGTCCTGCGCGGAATTTTTCCGCCAAACTCCGCCTTCATCACCTTCTTAAACTGTGTCAGGGCCGTCGCGTAGGGCATGATTTCGTGATTAAAGTCCTCCTCCCTCAGCAGCACTCTCCGTAGGAACCCCTCAGAGAATATCTCTGTCCCAATACGCTTACGAACCTTCCGAAATTCCGCCCATAAGTCGCGTCTAATGCTGAGAAAATAGTTGTCGGCAAACGACCGCATCCGCCATTTCTGGACGAGGCGTTGTTCGAGCAGCTCGACGGGCTGAAATTTGCCCACTTCAAGCTGACGGGCTTCCACTCGCATTTGTCGCGTTAAGCCTTGCATGAGGTGGGCGTGCGGTTTGTCGAGAAAACCCTCCAGGAGGAGGGTCATTTGATCGGACGTATGGTCCAGCAGCTCGCGACGGCTTGGACGTTCCTCTTGCGGTTTGCTTTTAGGTGACTCGGGCGTGATCGGTGAATATACTGAGGTCGGTGGTTGCGTGGAAGCAGTTGCAGGACGTGGGGGAGCTAGCAGGGTTGGACTGACGGCTTTTTTCATAGTTCTGCCTGGGCAGCAAATAGCTAAAACCAACAAAAAACAACGCCGTCATATTTTGTTAGTCTAAAATACGTTTGGATGTCGTAACTTGCTAACGAGATATTTTACCACTCTCCCCGGTGAAATCTTCCCCTTCTGAGTATCATTATCAATTTGTCTGGTTTATCTAGCAATATAGCCATCGAGAAAATCGGTAATAAAGGAGACCTTCCATTTTTAAATATTAAAAAACGGGTTGAAAGTGTCATAGAGGGTGCTACGAAGTTACTGGGGAGGCCGTACAATTGATCGCTGGATTGACTGGCGTCAGTAATGTGCTGAATAAAACACCGATCTAACATTAAGCGAAATGAAACCTTGTCGACCTCGCAGCGCCATCTATAACGGGTTGGACCAGTTTCTAAATATTTAAAATAGAAGGCCTTATTTATTGCTGATTTTTTTTATTTATGTAACCAAATACAGCGGGCAAATTCATGATAACATTTAGGCGGGGATTTTGATGCAATTTCCTTGCAGGAGAAAGGATCCACCGTGGAACGCGAATTCTTGCAAGTTTGTCTCTTTTAGTGCATGTGTATTTTTATGTTGTAGTTATTTCTAGGCGAAAAAATCATATTCAAGATGAAAGATTTTTTTCAAAAATAAAATAACCTTTGGAATGGAACAAAAAGGTCTCTGCCAATATAACATGCAGACTTTTTGACTGTTGTTGGATATCTTAGCCAAGTGACATTCTAAACACAAGCGGATGTTATTTCATCATTAAACAATGAGCAATAAAACACGCAAGTGAACAAGCTTTTGAAAACCATAACCGTTTTAAACCACTTTCTGATATTCTGCAAATTATCGTAATGAATGAAATCTCTCGTATTGTTATTGCGAAATTCGTTATAGTTTAGAATAACAGAAAATATTTTCTGTCCGAGTATTTTTAATTTGAAGGCATTTACCGATTTCCTATCACTAGTAAATTATTTGGTTGTACAGAAGTATTCATTGTGTTTTTACTAAATGAACGAAGCTAAAATAGGGAAACTTTCTTGTGTAATAAAAACAAAAACAAGGGATGATTTTCAGTTCTGCTACATGACGCGCTTGAGTTTCACAGACTTAAATTTCCAGATAGGAATTTTATTGAATTTATTAAAGTACCGGGTTCGGGGATGCTTTTGAGACAAATTTTGCCACACCCACCCGCGCAGAGGGCAAATATTAAAAAAAATGTGAGCTCCGGTTTTCTTTTTATATCTATTAGCTACAAAATGTGTGCTCATAAGTAGGTCCTTAACTCGTCGCGGCCTCGTTGTGTAATATTTTGTGGACTCTGGTGGAAATTGTCAGTGGCCCAGCGCAGTACGGAATATAATTATTTATTCGCGTGAAACTTGAACAAGCCGCTCTTGCACGCCATGCTTCTTCTTATAAACAAATGTGAAAGAGCTACTGTTAAGGCCGTTTATATGGCTACCTCGAGTCACAAACTTAACTCGACCACACTGTTGGTTTTTTATGAAGGCTCCAATCTAATGACTCCTCAAATTTGCATAAATCGTCATATCTCGATTCCCATTTTTCCGATTCTTTTCGCATGTTTTACTTTCAACCTAATTTGATTTGCTTGACAACCCAACACTTTAGGAGCAGATTGATACCAAACTGGTTGCGGGCATGCAGCACACGGGGAAACTATGCATCGCGAAGCGAAGAGCACTTTTCAAAAAGCAATTTAATGACAAGATCTTCCCGAATTTGTGTCAGGTTATTGGGCACTGTATCTCTCATAAGGCACCTCTTTCACGAAATGTTTTTTCGCTGCTTTATTGTGGCGGGCTATCCAAAACAAGTTTTGATTTTCCGGAAAGAATTTATTTTTTTGGTAGCAAATTATTTTTTGGGTAGCAAATGAGGATGTGACCTGGGTCATTATTGTGATTGGGTCTGCCATTAGTTTTTTTCTGGAATTTTTTGAGGTGTAAATTAAATATCCTTTTTTGGCCTGTAGTAAATGCTTACATGGACAGGCGTTGTAACAAGCAACATTTGAGATAGTGGGATGAGTAGTGACCGAGAAACGACGGTTCTAAGTTTGTCTCAAAAGCATTCCCGAACTCAGTAAGCTTGTGTTGCTGCCAAACGATACCTTTAGTTTGGTTCGACATACTAGCCAATGATGTTGTGGATCCTCCAAAGGACATGCTTGTGCGACTGCATGAACGAATATCCGGCGGATGGAGGTGAAGCGCGCTCTTGAGGCGCTTCACCTGGAACAGCAGCGCCTTGGTTTTAGAGTCCATCGTGCTGGATACCGACGGAATGAGGCCGTTAGTTTCGAGAAGCAGGCGTTTCTTGATCTCGGCCCTGCGTTTGGCATCGTTTGCACACATTTCTTGAAAGCTCAACGACAAAGTCGATTTGCTAACGGACGACTGGACTTCGCGATGAGCGGCTGTAAGAACGGCCATGACTTCCTTCATCAAGCCTCTTGTCGGCTCTGTTTGGCGAGCAGGATCTACGAAGCGATTCCATTCGTAAGTGACACATTCATTCAGACGCTATTAATTCTCATTGCGATCCTCTGTGAAATAAATTGTTGTTTGCATAATGAATCGATAAAATACACGCGTTAAAAAATCTAATAAAAAAATAATTCAATGCAGAAAAGTTAATATGAAATAAACATTTCCGAAAAGCGGAAAAATAGGTGTTGTGTAAAACAATTGTTGAATATCAATAAAGTTAAAACCATTTCTTAGTATACAGAAGAGATAGGGGAACGATAGCTTGCGAATCACTGTTCCTACTCCCGAACCAACCGACATAATTGAATAACAAGGAGTTCACCTGCCCTTTTTTCCTTTTTACAACTGGCCCACACACACACTGACTAAGCCTGCCACTTTTCTACATTTTTTTCAGTTGAAAGATTTGACTATCGCCCACATTACGTCTATTTGGCCATACACAAATAAAGTATAAAAGGTATGCACAAAAAATGGAAGATCTCAACTCTCATGCAAAATAATCAACTGCAATTTAAAAAATAGAAATGCGGTATGGTGGCAAATATACATGTTTCGCAATTGGATAAAACTCAGGAATGCCCTAAAAAGTAATCCGGTGCTGCATTCAAAAAATGCCGAATAAGTGCGACGGCTGCAAATTGTGAAAACCTTCAAACTTAAATTAAACGATGACTCTTAAAAAAATTAATTAATTATTCAAAAGATTGTTTCCGGTCATCTGATCGTGTGGACATTTCCTTTCAAACTGAAAATCTGAATTATTGTGCACTGGGCAAGGAATGACATCACATACTATACCGGCACTCTAATTAGGCTTTCAAAAAACGCGGCAAAAAAACGGCGAGTCAATTCGTTAACGAGCTCACTGGGACAATAAGTAACTTTTAACTGACCCAGGGCCGCCTGCAACCGGTCCTCTTCTTCTTTTGCAGTTCCTTCCAGGCATTTCTTAGTTCGGATTTGCGGAACCTCGAGAAGAACAACGGGATTCAGATCAATGGGAACCCTGTTGTGAGCGGCTCTGAAGCGACACCGAAGAAACCGATCGAGCTCGGTGTGATCATCGCGTTCTTCCAGCACCATGACACTTCGCTTCTTGTTGATCTTTCTCATTCCTCTGCTCTTGTGTGAATCGTAGTTGGCATTCCCAGTGAAAAAATCCTCCCTGCTAGACAAGCTTCTATCTGTTTGACTTCCTGCTGGACCATGATCTTTTAGGTGTTTTTTTCTTGATTTTCCTAGATTACATACAGAATAGTCGTAAATACTGTGCAAGATATATTAATTGGAAGTATCAATACGGAATGATATAGTCTGATTCTTATCTTTGTACTGTATGCGTATAAGCAGTTTAGCTGTCTGTCTGTCTGCTTGTCTGTTTGTCAGTCTGTCTGTCTGCTTTTTCGTCGGTACCTCGTTTGATCGCGGTCGTTGCAGTGATCATGGGCAAAGCGTCGCTCACCAACGGTTTTGCGCCAATCTCCACGACTGATAACCGTTTATGCATCTCCTCGTGCGAGTGGATATCCGGGGGTCGCCCATAGTTTTCTAAGTCTTCCAGTGTTGCGTTGGTCTGTAAGCCGTTAAGCTGTACTTGGCTCGGGCCAGGTCCAGTTCCTGCAAGCTGGTTTGTCCTGACCACTGTGGCAGTAGTAGGTGACGGTGGCTCGTCGTTAGGTAATACTCTGTTCAACGTGGTGTGACTGACGGTACGACGCTGTCCGTACATTCTCACAGTATTCTTCACCTCCTGAAAATAGTAAAATATGACATTCATATGACAATCAGCCGCTGGTTTTGTTTCTGTCCCAACGTTACCGTGGTTTACCAGCCAACGGCTGTCGTTATACAGGCGAGCTAGTTTTTGCTGGATTCGCCATGCAAGAATCAGCTCCTCGGGGAAAACTGTGTGCCACAGACAGGCATCTCCAACTTCGTCACAGACATCGGTGCCAAGCTGCAGCGGTGGCGGAATAGGCTGCTTGTTCTCCGATTCTACAAATTTTCTCGCAGGCGTAGATCCCGATCGAGTTAACAGGTTAGCTTTTTTGTCGACCATTCCGCTCGGCGGGATCTTCACGGCACCGGATTCTTTCGGCGAAGCGGACCCCATTGGTTGAAGCAGAGAGCCTGCGTTATTAGTGAAATTCTAATATTCATACAGGGAAATAGTGGACTGACACACTGACAGGCAGGCCGACTGGCCAATAGATAGACAAATAGACAGATAGACAAAGAGACAGACAAGCAGGCAGACAGACAGAAAAACGGGAGACAGTAAGGCAGATGGACAGAAAAACCAGTACACGGCTTCTCACTTTCATCAACGGCAATGCAGTATCTCTTGCGAATCCGCTTTTCCTTCACGAGATTATCCATTCCCCTGCAGAGGTCACGGTACTGAATCTGTTTACGTGATGTGTCGTCCAGCTCCACGAAGAGGTCTGCGATTGCAACATCCGACACTTGAGTGAAGTCCAGATCTAACTGAAGCAAAGAATGCCTGCCCATTGTTATTTTACAAAAATCCTCGCAGCAACCTCACAGTGACATACAAACAGACCAGACCCTCAGTACTACAGTACAATTTGCTCACCGCGTAACACATCTGCCGAATTTTAATAGGATCCAACCTCCAGGTCTTGTCCTTATCCGCAAACTTGAAGAGGTCCATCAACCGCCAGCGCTTATTATAGACGGCCTCCGCCATAAGCTGCACCAAGACGGGCGCCACCAAGTGCGGCCCTTCTCCGACTGTTGGATCAGGCGCTTCGATGGTCAATGGCTCGGGCATTTCCAGTTTAAAGTTGTACGTCTTTCGAGCGTGCTGCTGCAACTGCTCAATCTCAGTTTTGGTGTAATATTCAAACATTTCCAGTTTTGCTTCCACCGGTCGCACTGTCCAGTCAATGTTTTTGTTCGCTATTATACTGACGTAACCTTTCTTTTTCAACTTATTTTTCTTCCGCTTCTTGTGAGCTGCGGTCCCATCATCCTCATCGCTGCCGGCGTCTTCTCCGTCCTCCGAAATTTCAGAATCCTCCTCGCTATCTATTTCCTCTTGACTTTGTTTTTGATCAGTCTCCTTTTTTCTGGTTTTCTTGCTCTTCTTCCCGGAGACTTTTCTAGTTTTCCCACTACCCGACTCGCTGTTATCGCTCGAAGGCTTTCCTGTAAAATAACATTTGCAAGAAACGGCGCTAAATCCTGCAACATGAATTAAGCAATTAATTTCTGATTACTTGGAACAATTTAGTAGATTTCTCACTACATTTAGCAGAAAAACATTTAAATATTTTAATATTTTAATAATAAAATGGTTAAATGATTAAATAGCTAAAGATATTTAAGTACTTAAATAGTTAAATAATAAAGTGATTAGTTAACTAACTTAAATAGTAAATAGTTGAATGATCAAACAGTGAAAGTTATTTGAATAGTTAACTAGCTAAACGGTAGCGCAATACAGGAAACACCTCTGCAAAACAAGTCTTCCGATCCCGGACAAACGATGCCCCCAAAACGCAGGGGAAAACCAAAGATTTTGATTGTAATCTTTACTGCAAACGGTAATCTAAACTGTCGCACCAAGAAAAACCTTCAGCAACTTCTAGAGTATCCTTCACGTTAACAGCCATGGTAATTCACACAACCTGAAAGTAACAAACATTTTCTTTAAGGAAGCTACAAGTTTTCAGGCGATTATTAATAGCATATTTCATAAATCCTGACTCAATGTAAATTTCAAAGTTTAAGCAATATGTAATGCCAATTTCTTTAATTTGATATAACTTCAATTTTATGATGCATGCAAACCAGAAAAATTGTTTAAACAATTTTCTATCTGTTACCGGTAAGTATTTTTTCTTATCAGTTTCAAACAAGCGGCAGATATTTATTTTGCATTTGGCAAAATGTCAACCCTTTGTCATCTTAATTTGTTCCGCTGCTCAGACCCCACTTGCCTGCTTTTGGCGGTCGCCTTTTCGAAGATTCTTCACCACGAGCTTTGATTCCCGATGGACTCCGTTTCCCCACAAACGCCACCTCAATGTGTCGTTTCTTGTGAATATCTCCCGCTAGTTTCTTCAAGGCCTGCTTAGTCCGCTCCGAATGTTTCGTATTAATCAAGGCCGGGAAGCGACTGAAGCGCGACTCAGCCAGCACCATCACCTTCTCATAGACAAGAATCTTCCGCACATCCGACGTGGGCTCCTCAATGGCCCGCACTACGGGCGGTGTCTCTTCCGAAAATTCTTTCGAATTCGGCAGAACAGAACAGATTCGGCGTTACAAAAGTAATACGTTTGATTTTAGATTAAATATTTTTAAATTAATTTGGTTCATTAAAAGACATCAATGCTGTTAGCATTGCTATAACGCAAGAAATAATAAGTCGGTTGTAGTGTGTGTACCTTTTTTATATTTTAAACAAATAGATATAACTCCAAAAAATGGAAATAAGTATGACTTAAAAATCAATATGATTAAATAAGTAAATGTGATATAGAAATTAAGGCATTTCATTATCAAAAGCCGGGGTTATCTAATAATAAATCAGCTGTGGTATCTGTACCTTTGTTATAATTTAAATTAAAAGATGTAACTTTTCCAAAAATATAAATAATTTAAATAATGACATATAGCGCAAAATAAAAACTTTACTTTAAGTATTAATATAATTCTGAAATAGAAGCATCTCATTAGCCAAATCCGGGTTCTCGTCGTTTAACATTACCTATTTTACGATATTTATATTAAACAACAATACCTTCGACTGTCTCCAGCGGAACACGATACTCCCTAACAGTCAGTTTTCGGCGTGCCCATTTGAGACTGTTGCGGAGCCGAAGCTCCAGTTCAACTTTCAGCTTCTCGTACACCTTCCGTTCCAGCAGACCGTGTTTGGTCTTTTCGTCTAGCCAGTCGAAAAATCGCTCAGCATGATTTTCAATTCTGTCATTAGACTGGATCAGTCGCAGAGCCGCCTGAAAGCCGGCTGAATGTTACACAGTGCGAGGTGACATTTTTAATTCGGCGAACGAGCAAAATCGGCTTTAATTCGGCAAGTTTTCTTCGCTTCTTGTTACATCAAAATCTGTCTACGAGACAATTTAAAGCTTTAACAACGTCAAAGAAAATATTGCTAACTAGATGGCATTTAAAGCAATGATCCCGTTGTAGATTTCTGACCACTGTTTGGAAAAATTCAGGAGAAACTTTGCAGTTAATTAGCCGGGGTCGAGACGCTATGGGAGCCACTCGCGTGTTGGTACACGAGTGAAAAAACTACAACAAAGCCGTGTCGATGATGAAATACTTCCCTTGAACGCAAATAGCCATAGCTTCTCTTCTTTTGTGTCTGTAAGAACTTACGTGGTGCCAATCGTAAAGTAATCTACTTTTGTAAATTCTGGAAAATAGAAAAGAAATCTTTTCGTTAAAATTTGCTAATCTAGTTGACAATATCATGACTATTTTGACTGCTCGAATAGCTCAATCAACCTAATACTAGTACTCTTCGTTGCCATTTGGCAAACACGTGCGGTTTCTGTTTTATATTGTAAACTTATTGTCTACTTCTGTTACATTTTGCAGTTTGAAAGGTCGATGCAAATTCTACCAAATTATGTCTTGCAGTTGCATTTCACGAATTCAATGAAATATGATTTTCAATTACATTTGGTCGTGCAGAGATATAAATGTATTTTACAAACTGACCGTAAGATATTTGGGATCCTCTGATCAGGCATATGCAGTAATTGAGTCCACCATTTGAAAACTAAAATATATTAATAATGTATATTCATGTATTTTTTAGCAAGCGTCAGTTAAAGTTAGTTGTAAGTGATATCATCACTAAGAAATTGAGACTCCAATTTTTAGTGTAACAATCACTGTTCCATTTTGTATGCGAAAGTTCGATATCATGAGATGATGTACAAATGAGCAAAAACGGGGTTTCCAAAAGGCAGTCTCCTACCCGGTAATTGCGCCACAGTTCTTGGAAGGTCGGCTCGATTCGGCAGGGTTTCTCATGGCTGGCTGGAGTCTTCACCTTAGCTGGGACAAGATTGCCAAGCAGGAATCCCAAGGGTTCACGGTCCACAGTAAGCTCCTCCGGTTTGGGTGCGCATTCGGGCGGCAAGGCAGTACTCTTTCGAACACGGTGAAGCGGTAAGTCCTGATGCATTTTTGCAGTGTTTGCCTCGGCTGTATTGGGGAGGGTGAAGTGGAGGACAGGCAGAACGGTTTGCTGTTTTCGAGCATTGATCAACGGGAAAAGGACTTCCGGGACGGTCCATGCTATGTACTCGTTGGTCGGGTCGACGACAATGTGCCGAATTACGTGGGATGCATCCCGGGGCTTTGATGCTGCGCTGTTCATTACAGTTCCATGTCCAGTTGTGTGTGTCTATGTTGTGTTCGGATAATGGCCTTAGTCATGAGGATTTAATGGTGGACAGTCAATAACGGAAACACTGTCTGTTTGCTGAGTGGTTACCCTGGAGCCCAATTTTTCTTGCAAGCGGGTAACGGATTGGTCTACTGTAGGCTATATTTCTGGCTGCTACACAATGCGAAAACGTTCAACATCCACAAAAGAAAACTCAGAGGTAGTGATCACTGCTATATGTCTGTTTTCCATCTGTCTGTTTGTGTGTCGGTATGTCTATCTATCTGTCTACCTGTCTATCTATCTGTTTGTCTATCTGTCTTTCTGTCTGCCTCTCGGCCTCAATATCTCGTTTGTCTGTTTGTAGGTGTCTGTCAGTAGTCTGCAATCTCTTGCACGAGCTCTAGCTTCAGATATTTTATCTGTCAACAAATTCCCAGAATAAATTTTCAGCAATAGAGACAGCCGGCGACCTAGATGATGATTTCGGTCAAGCATCAAGCCGTCCAAAATGCACGGTCGGCCAAATTCTATGACTCTCGTGATGCCTCGCTAGCGAAATGAGCCAACAACCTTTCCGTTTGTTTTTATTGTTTTTTTGCTCCGATATCTACTCATACCATTCCGTCATATTGCCCACGTATATTTTATAAAGAAATCCCATTTCATATCAATCATAATCCATCAGTTCCGCCGTGTGAAGTGACACTGACATTTGTAGAATTGCCCAACATAGCCTCCAACAGGGAACTCGTGTTGCTGGCCTGCTCAATGAGAGCCTTGACGCTCATCTGTCCCAAGAGCTCCTCCAGCAGAATTGCAAACGTGAAGAGCAAAGAGAAGCTCTGCAAAAACAACACGAACG
>LRSR01007214.1:0-10540 GCA_001579985.1 Hypsibius dujardini
GGTACTTGTTTCGAAATGGAGGGTACCCCACATAGCAAGTTTTATTCCACATTAGTGATCATCAGCAACCAGAACGAAAACGAATATAACTAACGGATTACCTTTAGAACACATGATTCCCAAAGCTACTGTAATTGGGATAAAATCCGGATTTACCGTGCCAACACTGCACAGATACAGCAACAGGTTGGGCGGGCAGGTGAAAAAAAAACCTCGAAACTCATAAATATAGTGAATGCTCGCTTCACCTTATGGCCGCTGAGTTGTCCGTAGTACACTAGAACAGTAATCCTTTCGGTAGCAATATGTTTTAATTAATGTTTTAATGTCAAATCGAACAGCCAATTGAAATTTGTAATTCCGTTCAGTTCTTACAAGATTGTCAGGAGGGTGTGATCTCCTTCCCCACTGTTCTTCCTAAGCCCCTTTCTGTTCTCTCTCCATCCCTCCCGGCTTTTCTCTTGTCTGTCTGCACTGAGGTTTCTACTCTAACTGCGAAGAGGTGCACACAATTTAAGGTTTGAAATAAACTGGCAGATTCCGATTTGAACGACTTTCGTTATACAAGCGCCAATTTCCCAAAGAAATTTTGAACTACTCGTGACATTTTGTGACACTATCTTACCGAGCATTTAATATAAAAACGATTGGCAACAGCAGATTTTTGTAAGATGTAAAGGGGTGGAGCTACTATAACGATTTGTGCACTATAGCACTGATTAGCGCTACGGAAAGGAAATTGCAGTAGCAAGACGATACCGCAAAGTCTGTACCGGTACCGGGTACGTGTGGCACCGCCCCTGAACCTCTGAAAAAGGATTCTGTTATAGACAATCGATTTTACATTAAATTTTAAGTATTTTTTTTAAAGTATTTTATTTTATTTTTATTTTTTAAGTATTTTATCTTATTTTATTTTATTTTATTTTAAGTAAGTATTTTATTTTATTTTAATTTTTTAAGTATTTTATTTTGTTTTAGGTAAGTATTTTTTAAGTACGATAACGTCAAGAAATGTTATCCCAAACTTGTTTTCAAAATTGTTTCTTGCGCAGTGAAAATCGGAGAAACCGGAATCCGACAGTTTTTCCTCAACTTTGAAAGTTCACCAAACAAAAGTTCTTGTGACCACAACGGTGAAATGAATTTTGCAATCCTCTTAAATGCGGAACTGTTTTGAGAAAAAAAAAACAGTAGAGTGTGATTCTGCTTTTCCGCTTTGAAAATCATCCCTGTTCAGACCTACGGAACGCTACTCAGAAAATCAGTAACCGTCTGCCGCTGTCCAGTAACCGATTCTATTACCCTGGCATATGATTATTCATACTGCTGGTGTATACGCGATTATAAATCATCCACCATTAAATAGTGCCGTAGCACTTTGCCCGGACTGACGGACTACGCCTGAACTCGTAGATGTTTTGAACCTACGGGGTACAATTTTACAGTACGAGTAACTTATTCACGTTTACCTACCACAAATGGGCTTACGTGGTCTAACTGGAGCTCCTGGCGGTCAAAATTCAAGGCTACTAATTGGGCCTTGCCTTCTGCATCCAGGCTCACTATCAAAGCCATACTGCCTATTCCGAAAAACACACGGGAGACATTTCTAGGAAGAATCGTTCATCTCTACGTTTGCACTGTGGGAGACATGTCGAAGAAGAGCTGTGTCGGAAGGAGCTTTAGTGTTTGCAGTAGCCTTTAGGCTGAGATCGACACATGTTGTCCGAACAGTTACACTTAATGTATCAGCAATCGTTTGCCCAGAGTACGAACATACTTTAAACTCTACATTATCACAGTTTCTTGAGAGATAAGTCATTGCGGCACCGAGGCTCGAATACTAGGGTTGCCAGTGGTGTTCCCATTCCAGCTTCTCCAAAATGCCTTGATTCGAGATCGAGGACCCTGTGTGTCTGTGTGTCTGTTTGCCTGTCTGCCTGTGTGTCTGTGTGTCTGTGTGTCTGTGTGTCTGTCTGCATGTGTGTCTGTGTGTCTGTGTGTGTCTGTCTGTGTCTGTCTGTCTGTCTGTGCATTTGTCTGTCTGTCTGTTTGTCTGTCTGTCCGTGTGTCTGTGTGTCTTTGTCTGTGTGTGTGTGCTACATATCCAGCCGCCAGCAGAGTAAACCAATGAGGAGAACCACGACCGCGGACCCTGTCCGGGATGATGAGCCAGCGGATCCCGCAGCCTTCCGTCGGCTCGCCAACGCCGACTCCGACGCCCAGGCACCTTGGTCCATCTGGTGACCATCGTAGGCACTGTGATCTGGAAGAAGCAGTAATATTGCATAGACAGGCGTGCAACCCTTGCCGCCGTCTTTCTGGAATCGCCAGTGGCACCGGACACCGTTAATGGTAACAGTCGGCGGTTCGACCACCCCCGTAGCGGCTTCATCGCTGCTTGAGCTCATCCCCGTTTCGGACTGACCTCGTAATACGTTTCCCCGTTTCGGCTCGTTTATTTCTACGAACAAGAAAATTATAGTGAGACTTTCCGACGACACGCGCAAGCACGCAATATGGTCCCAGGTCGGGGGGGGGTGTATATACGGAACAAACTGATGACTAACCGTGAAGTTTAACGGAGCCTTCTCCGGGTCCAAGGTAGTTGGTGGCTGTAAAATAATGGTACAAAATAATAATAATAACCCTTGACTGCATTGGGAAATACTTCACTGTGAGGGAAAGCGTAAAACGGACTTACCGCTGCAGAGGTAATCACCAAAGTCTTTCGCATCCACTGACTTGATGATGAGGGAAAAGTTGACTCGGTACATCGACTTGGGGACCTGCTCCTGTCGGATCTCGTACTTGGAATTGGAGATCAGGGGCATGGCGTTGCCGTCGCGGTACCACACGAGCGTCGCCGGAGGGTACGCCTCCACTTCACACTGTCAGGCAAAAAGACGGCGTCGTTTTACGAAAAAATCAGTCATGCTCTGAGGTTATACGAACTTTTAGTTCGCCAGTTCCACCTTGCCAGGCGGCGACATATTTCGGCTCCGTATAAACGATGGGATGAACTGGGAAAAACACGAAGTAATTTTAATGTTTTCTAGCTCGGGAACCGTGGAGACCGCGATGTGGGACTGCTTCTCGTCTCACATTCAGTTTTGACGATGATCCTTTGACTAACGGCGGGAGGGATACCGTTTTCCGCCAGGCAAATATACGTCGCCATATCTGCAAAACGGAAAGATTTATTTTTCGGGCAAATTACTAGACCGTTTTCTATACATAAGGTATATCGTATATAAGGTATATATAACATCGTTATGGGTACAGCATCAACGGTGTTTCGTGATGATGGGTACAGTACTTATGGCCATCGTGGTTCGTCGTCACGAACTCTCGGCACCCTTACCGATTTTCGAAATTCGAGCCAAATGCAGAGAAGAACCTTTGTGTTGATAAGCTGTGGGAGACAAAAATTATTAATGTCGCTTAATTTTTCAATAACGCTCTGATCAATAACACCACCTTCACTTTCGGTATTATATTATGCACCAATCTTGTTGAAGTCAATCCAACTTATTTTTGATAATTTCATTTCATATTTTAAAGACAAATTTTAAATACATCTCGAGCGACGTTTTTTTCAGCATACCTTAATATACTGCCACGCATTTACTGGTACCTACCTTTAGGGTGGCCCTTCGGGCGTATTAACCCGCGATCTTCTCTAGACCAGACGATGGTCGGCGAGGGATGGCCCGTCGCTGTGAGGAGAGAAAACAAATGTTGGGAAGAAGGTATTTTTGGGTTGCAGTTCAAATTACCTTTGCACTTCAACAGGACGTCGGCCCCCTCCTGCACCATAACGTGCTCGGTGGTATCCGCGGCGACAATGTGCGGCGGCACTGCAAAACAAGCAATTAACATGCTGCTTTACCGGAACACACTCACTCTAGCCCACACGCGCGCTCTCCGCTTCCCCTTCCCGCACTTCCCTGTATATTATTTACCGTGGGTAGTTTGTTCAATATATGCGGAACATAAGCGAAAGCACACATACCCACATACCCACACACACACACACACACAGACAGACAGACACAGAGACAGACACAGACACACAGACACAGACACAGAGAAACAGACACAGACACAGACACAGACACAGACACAGACACAGACACAGACACAGACACAGACACAGACACAGGCACAGACAGACACAGAGTGAGAGAGAGAGGCACATACACACACGAGGGACCGGAAGTTCGCGAGCTCACCCATGGTATGAACCGGCGAAAATGGAATAAACCGCACCGGAAGAGGTCGAATTTCAGATCAGAAACGGACGAAAGTAGAAAAGACGATGCATGCTCGTAGTGTGAGAGGACAGGACGGAGGGAGCAATGACCGAACGAATAGACAGTGCTTTTTCAATTAGCCCATTTAAAGATAAGATGTCATGCATTTTTTTGTTGTGGCATGTGTGTGTGTGTGGCGGAAAGTGCTTTAGCGTAAGCTGACGTAATATGAGTTTGGGCGTAAATTATATGGGGCAAGGGCTTACCCTGGACGTCGAGATGCGCCCTCATCTGGGAGAAGGGCTTTGTGTTGATGCGGCACGCATACACGCCGGCGTCCTCGGCCTGGGTGTTGCGGATCCGCAGTGTAAACTCCAGCCGATCCGGCTGCTGCGACACGGTAATGCGGGGATTACTCTGGACCAGTTGCTTCTCAATCGCCAATATTGTCTGCGTATCCAGCTTGATCCACACCAACTGCGACAAAAGAGGGAGTGAATGAGTGAATGAGTGAGAGAGTGAGCGGGAGGGAAACCGTTTAATTGTTGCCACATTGCCCGCGCCGGAAATTGGTTCCGGTGAAGTCGATTGTGAAAGAATTGAGCGGGAAGAAAGTGAACCGGTGAGTTCAATCGGGGGAGGGGGGGGGACCGAGGTCATGGGCGGGTTCACCGCTGAGAAAACACACCTGAAAGAGGAGATTTTTGTTGGCTATCCGGAGTTTGCAGGTGAATTCAGCGTCTTTTCCGATTGCCACGCTCTGATTCTTCATCGGACTGATGAATTCCAGTTCTTTTGTCCTCGATTGAGACGGTTTGGTCTTGTTGCCTTTTCTGCCTGTAAGAGAATAATAATTATAGCTTTCTCTCGCTATACTCTCGCCCTGGCTGGTTGGTGGTTCCATCCAACTGCCCAGTGGTCGTTTAATGTATCGTTGAATACTGCTTCAAACTATTAAGTAATAATTTCTGTTCCTCGATTAAGGGTAAGGGTACTTAAGTCAACGGTCAACGGTGGGCTAAGCAGGCAGGCCACTGTTTCGGAAACACACTCAACCGATGCTGGAAAGTACAGTACCGATGGAATTGTACACTAGCCCATTACACAAGGTTCCATACCGTACTTTGTCTGATTAATTTGGGAATCGAATTCAGTGCACGCGAGTTTTGCGTGCGAGTATTCTTTCTTGTTCTTCTTCTTCTTATTAACATTGTCGGAGAATCTGAATTTATGGCGGAAGTCTCCCCCGTGAATGTTTATGTCATCTATCATCGCGTTATTGCATATTGCGCAGAGGGTGTTTAGCGATGACAAAAGTTGACTTCGTAACCATTTCATGCACCCGCGACCCAGGTACCATGACATAATCAAGCCTGGCCTTGTAAAATTCACCGTAAACTACATGTAGAGTCTCGATCATTTGGTGCCAATTTTTAGACCCACCCGTATATTATGCCTGCACACATTGTGCTACCCTGCAGTCATAATATACGGGTGGGTCTAAAAATTGGCACCAAGTGATTGAGACTCTGCATGCTACTTGCCCTCCTGTTTGAGGAGGAAGAGGAGGAGGCATCTCACTCAGGAAGTGCAGCGGCTAAGCACACGTTGATGCTGTCCTTCAAATACTACTTCAAACCGGATATCATGCAGTCGGGGAAAAGAGGCACAAATGCCGATGTGAACGTCGATCTCGAGGCCACGCTGCAACTAGTCCACACCGCACTGGGCATTTAATTTACTGGAAAGTGTATCTGGAAGATATTTTAGCGAGACAAATTCAGTCAATACAGTGGACTACTAAACTACTGGTTCTGTAAACTATTGGAGGAACCAAAAAAGTTGGACACGAGGTTACTAAATATTATACTTGTGCGGTTAGCGTATCGCCACCACAATACTACTTCAACAGAAGTTCCATTTTAAAAAAAGCCGTAAAAAAAGACAGATAAATTTTCTGGTATCTACATGTCATCGCGAAGGAATAAATATTCGAAACGTAGGAGGCCAAAGGTTGTGAGACCGAAGGGACCGAAGGGACCGAAGATGTTCCTGTTTAACCTACCAACTTCAAATAATCGTCTACTTGTGATAGATCTGCTATTATTATTGTACCGGGTATACTATGTGAAATCTATGTAAATTAAAGTAAATTACTCATAGGAACTCTGAATGCTACCCGTGCACGAAGGGTTCCCTGCCATATACGAAGGGTTCTCTGCCCTGCACGAAGGGTTCCCTGCTGTATACGAAGGGTTCCCTGTTGTACATGAAGGGCTCCCTGCTGTACACGAAGGGTTCCCTGCCGTATACGAAGGGTTCCCTGCCTGGCAATTTTTACGTGTAGCTAGTTTCCGACCTTGGCCGTGCAGTTTGCATTGACAAATCGTCCCGAGAACGGTCTCCTAAAGTAAACAAATAATCTAACATCATTTTCAGTGAATCATAAATTTCTGAAACCGGCATTTCTGCACTTGTAGCGAAATAAATGAAGGAATCGGACTGTTTCTCTTTCCATGCGCATCTCTGCGTAAGGGCGCCGGCTACTACGGCTTTAAAGTGCCGGATAAGTACTCTTGATCTTCTTCCCCGTGCGATATTTATCTCCCAGTTTAAACGCGTCCGTCGCACCATGCTAAGCGGACCCTCGCGCTACATGGTTCATCGATTTTCCAATCAAAAGTTACGTTAGTCAGCAAATCACAAATTTGTTTCCCCAGACTGGGGAATTAGCCCATTCATGTTTTATTCGATTGCTCGATCGGCCATTGTGTTCATGGGGGCAATTTTCAGGGCGCTCATCGCCAGCTAGCAGGAAAGCACACACACACACACACAGACAGACACACACAGAAACACAGAGACACACAGTCACACTCACACAGAGACACACACTCACACAACACAGACACAGACACAGACACAGACACAGACACAGACACAGACACAGACACAGACACAGACACAGACACAGACACAGACACCACGTCCTACGTTGCGATAATGTG
The DNA here is from genome assembly GCA_001579985.1 of Hypsibius dujardini. Lineage (NCBI taxonomy): Eukaryota > Metazoa > Tardigrada > Eutardigrada > Parachela > Hypsibiidae > Hypsibius > Hypsibius dujardini. The sequence continues at coordinate 7,268 of LRSR01007214.1, forward strand.
TGTGGTGCTGCATGTTTTCCGGGGAGACCCGGGCGAAACTAATGCCTAAATGTTTTACATAGCACCTCCTGAAGCTAAATCCGCAATTTTCGCAATTTAGTATCGAATCGAAACTTAATTGCGCCCTTAGAATATCTTCCTTAGCAGTGAACCTTAAGTTGAGCGAGAACGGTGTAAAAAGAAATTTGTATAACGCCGTTCGAGTACAATCCGGAATGCCAGTAAAATAAGACGAAGACCCTGTACGTGCCATGACAGTGTGAAATCTGCGTCACGACAATTAATAAGTCTGCTAAGATTTTGTGAGAGAAAATTCCAACACAGTGACGCCCATCACGCCCACACCCAGTGAGGCCCATCACGCCCACACCCAGTGAGGCCCATCACGCCCACACCCAGTGGGCGTCATTTTAAAGCCTGGTTAAATATTCCGCGATAATTCCAACAATATTTCATTACCTCAAAACTAAATCTGTCTAGAGTCAACCGATGACGAGCGCGGCAACTACACCGGGTACCGTAAACTCACCCATAAAGCACCACGATCTCCCAGGGTTCCCACTCTCCCATGCATATTTAATAAATCACCACCACAGGCCTCGACCGAAACTCCTTCCGTATATCCGCTTACCTTCTGCACTGAGCATGACCATCAGCAGTGTCCCCCAAACGGCTAATCGCATCCGAATCCACAGCGTCTTCCAAAATATCTTCATCCTCGCGCCGCGTGCTGAGTAGGAAACTCTCGTTGCAGTAATACCGTCCAGTTGGGGACTTATAATTGAGTGGTCATAACCGTGTATGCAGGCATGCACACGCCAAAAATGAGAGCACAAAATGCCTGCCGGAGGATCGCGCGGAGAGGGCACCCACAAATCCGGCGTTCCGGAAGAGTGCCCGCTATAAGAGAGAGAGAGAGAGAGAGAGAGAGAGAGAGACTAGGAATAGGGGATACACCGCTGGATGCTGACGGACGTTGAGGGATGAGACTCGCGTGTGTGCACCACACCGCCGTGTGCCGTCACTGCTGCTGCACCGGAGTAATGACTGGGAGGAAACCGAGCGGCACTCTGAAAATTGGCCGGCTGAGGGAAGGAAGTCATTAAAGCCGTGTTTCGGTGATATCTCTACGCCAGTGCAGCCGGGGTGCGTCGTATATCTCCACCCCGAAAACGGAGGAACGCGAGAGGTCGGAGGAGCCGCGCGCGCGCCCGAAGATGAAAAGGCGAGAGAATGGGAGTTTACGGTTGGCAAGTCGCGCGCTGCTGCAAAATCAGTAATCGTCGGACCACGCGCGCGCCTTTTCTTTGGAGTTTAGGCTAAGTACTCTGGGATCACCGTGGCGTACAGTACTAGTGCTATATATGGGGAGGGACACAGTACCCTACACTACACAGGAAGATGGTGATGTGTGTGCGCGTGATTTTACGCAAAAAGGGGAGGATTGGTTTCAGCCGGAGCAATTATTCCCGGACCCGGCACACACATACAATGCGGAACGCACACACAGACACACACACACACACACACACACCATAGACACACGACCGACGATCACTCGCACCCTGTAGTGGCAACCCGGAGAGGCGTGGCTGGAATCTCGAGCACGGACGGCTGGCGGAGCAGGGACCCTTTCAGCTGATAAAGACCCAACCACTGCAGATGCAACAGTGGTCTCTATGCCCTTTATAGCCCCCCTGTTTAGTCCTTCTTCCTTGCATGTTCGTTCTTTTCCTGTTTGTTCAATCGTTCGAGATCTCTTCGTTCCTTATTTCCGTCTGTCCGTTCTTCGTCATTATTCTTTGCTCGCCTATTCGTTCTGGATTCCTTTTATGTTTGTTCCTTCCTTTTTGTTCTTCGTCTGTTCTTCGCTTGTTCCTCTTCTGTTCGTTCCTTGCCTATTGTTTTTTTGCCTATTCGTTCTGGGTTCCTTTTATGTTTGTTCCTTCCTTTTTGTTCTTCGCCTGTTCTTTTCTCGTTCCTCTTTTGTTCATTTTTTGCCTATTGTTTTTTTGTCTATTCGTTCTGGGTGCCTTTTATGTTTGTTCCTTCCTTTTTGTTCTTCGTCTGTTCTTCGCTTGTTCCTCTTTTGTTTGTTCCTTACCTATTGGTTTTTTGCCTATTCGTTCTGGGTTCCTTTTATGTTTGTTCCTTCCTTTTTGTTCTTCGTCTGTTCTTCGTTTGTTCCTCTTTTGTTTGTTCCTTGCCTATTGGTTTTTTGCCTATTCGTTCTGGGTTCCTTTTATGTTTGTTCATTCCTTTTTGTTCTTCGCCTGTTTTTTTGTTCGTTCTTTGCCTATTGGTTTTTCCCTTAATCGTGGCTCCCTTGTTCAATAATTTCTGCTGAAGGGAGAAATACGGCCTATATTCCGTATGTAAACTAAAATCATTGAATTGAACACACAGAAACGAAACTTGTTTTCCGCTTTAACGTACTCGCAAGTTCTGATCGGTAAGGCAAATCAATCGAGATGATTCGGATTGGCTTTCTATTCACAATCAGATTTCGAGATTCCTTCGGACCCGTTCCGAAACCGCCAAAATCTGCGTTTGCAGGAGACAATACCAAAATCCTGTTCGCTTATCGCTACTCCTGCCTTTTGTGCGTGTTGAGCTCCAGTAGAACGCTCTTGTGTCTGTAGTACAACCCAATCGATACCAGAGGGTCTTAGCTGGTGGGACGCAAAAAAGGGACTCCAATCGAACGCGGGAGTTATAAAAATGACTCCATGTATGTATGTCAGAATTTAATAATAGGTGATTTCTCATCGCTCCCCTCACAAAAGAGGCCACTTACTTTCTGGGTTGTCAAGCCGCGCTCGCCTTCCAGTTGGGTTCTTCAGCCGCAGAGAGCCGGGAAGCAACCCTCAGCGAATACACTCCCACGCGGTACGGTACCTTCACACTGATGTTCATCAACTTTTTTTGGCGGCCAGCGCTGCCGATTGGATTTGCTCGGCTGGGGGTCCTCATTGGATCCGGTGGCGGGAACAGACGGAATCACGCCTCTTCCGGTATTCCCTCTCTCTGTCTCTCACTCTTGAGTATTTCAGCGCGTTCCCCTGCATTTACCAAAACTTTCCTAAATCGTCTGTTTGTGTGACATCTACACTGAATCGTTTTATGTCGATCTTTGCACATGTCTGTCTGTCCGTCTGTCTGTCTGTCTGTCTGTATGTCTGTCTCTCTGTCTCTCTGTCTCTCTGTCTCTCTGTCTGTCTGTCTGCCTGTCTGTCTGTCTGTCTGTCTGTCTGTCTGTCTGTCTGTCTGTTT
>LRSR01007215.1:0-24380 GCA_001579985.1 Hypsibius dujardini
GTTATTTCCTCGTTTCCGTAGAACGAAGGAGTTATAAGAAGAGTGAACAAATTTGCAGATTCCTCTTCCGATTTTGTGGATACCACGAAAGGCAATTTTGAGTCGTGTCTTCTCGCTAGCCTCTGAAATCTGATCGTTTGGTGTATTAATATGGGAGATTTTTGGCTTTGGAAAGATGTACGACGGATCGGTCCTCAGTGCGTTTTCGGTGCCGGAATTTACCGCCTGGCTGACGGACGGCCGTCAGCTTGCCCGATTACCAGGCATTCCGGAGACGATGTATGCTCCTTTTATTGAATAGGGGTAATAACAATTTCAATACATCCACACTCATTGTTCCGTCGTTTTTCGGTTAGCTATGACATGATGCAGCGTCGTTGGAGGTTGGATCCAACCGAGCGTGTAACGGTCGAAGGTTTGGCCAGCGAGACGGACAAGCTGGTTTGCAATCGCTCCACATTGGAGCAGTACTTTGCTGACGAGACGACTAAAGTTGTTTCTAATGCGGCTATTGATGGAAAATCTTCACCTCACGAACGCAAAAAAGAACAGTTTCAGTAGAAAGACAGCATGAACTATATAACATATTCTATTACCATTTAGGATAACTTTACTTGAAAGCATTTATTTGGTATACTACACCACTTTAGAACCTATGCATCGTTCGGAGGGGGGGGGAGGAGGGTTTCACAGTCAGATGAACTAAAATGAGGCCTGTTAAATGTTACAGAGGCCGATCCATTTGTTTGTAGCCGGCCCCGTTTGTAATTCTGTGTGCGCACGCCTCACATTGCACAATCCATCTCATTGAATGAACAGTTGATTTAACCAGTTTGCCATGCTTCAAAAGTTTAATGATTAGAGTGCATGTTAAAAATGCCTTGAAATTATCTTTCGAAGTGCTTCACTTCATTTTGACCTTGTGCACCCTTAAATATTCGGCTAATGAAATAGTGAATGCAATACCCTATACCACCATCAAAAGCGACAAAGTCTGGCAAGGTAAAAGTGAGGACTGCAGCCCTCCTCAAAAAGTCAAGAAGGCCACGACTGGACCCATCCCGCTGACTCAATCTCAGATTGCTTTTGAGCTGGGAGTATTGCAGACCACCATTCAGTGAGGAATTGGAGGGAAAGATGCGGAAAAAGTACAGGCTGCATGCGCTGTCGGATACGATGATTAAACAACGTTTGTTCCCTGGAAAGCTTTTGAAGAAAGCCGTCTACCACCATAACTCTGCCCATTCCAACGCGTCAAAATTCACATAAGATTGGCTTCGTTCGACCCTAATTGGTTCATTCCAAAAGAGGATTGGATGGGCAACAGTCCTGATTTCAGTGTGATGACTTCAGTGTGGTCCACGCTTGACCAGCGCAAAATTTATAGAGCACTTAAATCTTGGCCCAGTTGCGTTGAAATGATGATCGAGAAAGCGGTCATCATATTGAACACACTTTTTGAGAGGGCAAAAGAAGTTTTAGTATTTATTTTGGAATTTATAAAAATCGGCAACAAAGATATGGATCGGCCTCTGTAGTATTGATTACTGCCTGGTCTGCTCGGCCAACTCTCTATTGTTTCTTTACGATTGCCATACTAACTATAAGCCTCTTTGTTCACGCCTTTAAAAGGTTCCTAACCTTGATATTTTTGCTAACCTAACTAATTGTAATTCTAAGTCCAAAAAAGGATTGTCTTCTGACGCACCATTACTAAACTGCAATACTTGACAGCAAAAAGTCCTGACCAAAACATTTGAATACTCGTATCCCATTTTTTCTCCGTGAAACTTTATTCATCCATGAGGTGTTCCTGTTAATAAGGTCATTTGCTCTTGCTACACATTTATTATTGTCTGAGTGGCGAAAGAAGAAAATGCATGGCCACGTCTGATATGACCGGCAGCAATTTAGAAAGAAAAGAGACATAAGTCATTCTACCGCTGTCCACCGCGGTTCATCCGCCTTTCTTGCTTTTTTTGCTTTTTCTCATCAGCTTCCGGAGGGGCTGGTGCGAAAATATACGGTGCCAAGACACTGCGCCATAACATGAAGGCTGCCCTAGCCGGTATCTGAAAAACAGAAGGAAATGAAATAAAGTTAGCACAAAACTGGAAAAAAAGAAGGAAAGACATGATAATTGGCCGCGAGGTCCCGCTTTCTTTTCTTATTACCAGAAGCAGTGCCAACCAAAAGTAGTTCCACACAAGACCAGCGCATTGCACAATGGCCAGGAGCAAAATGATATCTTTGATGTGCCTGTAGCAACAACAGCAGGAAAAAGTTTGAACAAAGGCCCAGGTGAAAACAACTTTCGCTTGTTCATTCTCTCACTCACTCTGCCATTCCGCTGCTCATATTGAGGTCAGTTCCAGCGTCCACGAGACCCCCGTCCAAGGCGGAAAATCGCGATTTAGCCATTCGTTTCATCAGCAGAAAGGAAGCCAGATAGATAACACTCGTCACCACGAAGATCATCTAAGCAAGGAAAGGAAAAAACACACGGTAAGTAAGTAAGTGTTGGGATGAAGTATGACAATTTAAAAACGATATGAAAAACTGGTTAACTATTATTAATTGGATTAATATTATTATTTAAACTTATCATTACCGTGCTAAGAAATTGTTTGTTGTACCTGAAAATTTTAAACACCATCACTGCAAGATATTATCAACTTTTATCAGCTATATCATAGTATAATAGCTTGATTATATTATTTATTATTATAATTTACTAGTAATGTTAATTTTATATTTATTGCCATGTGAGATGAAAACGAGAAACCTCAAAATTCCTCAACACCCACTTTTAACTAGCCCTTTAAAGGATTTAAATTACCTCAATACTATAATACTGCATAATTAAAAATCAACTTGAAACATCCTAGTTTAACTAAAAATGGAGCAAATTTCGTTGAACAAAACTAAATACATTAAGTATAAAACGTAGTTCGCTGTCGAGTAACTAACAAAATTTGCGTTACGTGGTATTAATTAAAGTTAACCACAGACCTGTATTCCAAACGTAATATTTCAATTTATTATGTATTACTTAATTAAATAAATTGCAGAAATAGTATTAGAGTAAAGACTAACCTGGAATTTGAAGGAGAACTCTTCCCAAAAGAATAATCGCGTGGCTGCCACGTAGATAACCTACAGAATAAAAAGCCGTATTATTACGCAGTCAACCTTCATTTAATATGAGCACAATAAAAAAAGAGAAACGTTACATTTGCGGCGGCAATAACGCAGGAATAAAAAAAGATAGTTTCCTTATTTTCCCTGTAAATCTGCCTCTGCCCCTTGGCTGCTTGTTTCCGCGGTTCCGGCTGCAAAAATGCAAAAAAAGACCAATTATTCCTGGCTCACCCATCCCCGACGTTCGTTGATTGCTTTAACGTTTATCTCCAAAGTGTGGTATTCACAACCCCGCGGTTGATTGAGCAATTAACAGACCGCATACAACTTAGCTGGTAAACTCGTTGGTTGATCGATGTATTGACGGATTCGCACTTTCAACACTTCACGCGGTTGCTTGATTGTATGATTGCAGTACGTGAGAAAACTTTTCTACGTTTCTTCGTACACAAAGACTGACTTACCACCATATTTGTCGATGAATCTTTCCGATGCTTACCGGAAGATAGTGCGTTCTGTATACTGCAAAAAAATGGGAAAACATACAGAAGTTCAAGTAAAACAGAATGAATAGTACCACCAACAGTTTTTATTCGGTTTTCGCTTAGCGTACTCCAAGTCGTACCTCTCAGGGGTATAAAGTAATTCCCACTCGTTAACAGACGTTACAATTCAGAGTTTCAGGACAAACGTTGAAGCGTAAAACAGTAACAAATACGTGAGAACAGAAGCTAATAAATTTTGAGGCACATAGATTGAAAGGCAAGCAAATAAAGATCGCTACACGTCATCGATTTATTATAACGCTGTTCATTTCCGGTGCAGTGCGCACTGCGAGCGACCTATTGTCTGGCGCTGCCATTTTCTCAACAGAAGGGAGACAGGACCGGTGTCTCGGCTTTCTTCTCTGTTTGTTTGACTGTCTGTCGTAGTCGGTTATGCGTTAATCAGAGAAATAGATGTCTCGGAAAAGTTTAAGATTATGCTGTTGGAAATTAGGTTATGCCTCATAGAATGCTCTCTGACCCCAAACCCAATGCTCTGGCTAACCGTTTCAGGCAGTCAAAGCGATTAGATGGAAGTCGTCCAGCACAGAACCCTCCATCTATTTATACGGTACCAAAAAATTATTTCATTGACTAGAACAAAAATTATTGTATTTTATTATTCTACAATATGAAATTAAGAATAAATCTGAAGCCAATTTAAATGTTCATTTTTTCAGATTACATTTTCCGTCTTGCATTTCAAGGGATCTCCATCTCAATCAAGTCTCACCGAAGATGATTCATATCGGTAAGTTTTAAAACCTTTTCTCCCTTTCAATACAAGTTTTTGAGTGAGTTAACCGGCGTATTGTCTTTGGGCATTGTAGGAACATTGAACGAAGATACACGACTCCATGCTGGGCAACGGGTTTATTCTCCTAACCGGACCCTAGAGCTTGTCTTCCAAGGTGACGGCAATCTGGTAAGCACATTATGGTGACATTGTTAACGAAAGCTTTAAAGAAAAAAAAACGTGGAAAACAAACGACAGCCAGCCAGCCAGACAGACAGACGGACAAGAAAAACGCTTTTACTTGAAAGGTGTTTCTCATTCAGGTCTTGTACCGACGGAAGGATCGGACTGCACTATGGGCGACCAACACTGATGGTCAGCATGTTGATGAATGCGTCATGCAAGGTAGGAATGAGTACCCCAAGTTCTTTTTTGGAAGTTCCGACGATGTTGTTACAAAACGTCTATTGTAGGCGACGGAAATCTTGTCTTGTATGGCGATGGTCAAGCCATCTGGGCGAGCGGGACCCACGGCCATGACGGTGCATCACTGCACCTACAGAACGACGGGAATCTGGTTATTTATGGGCGTGACCAACACGGTTTGTATATTTCTAATTTATATTCTATTATAATAACGTCTTTTCCGTTCGCAATGGGAAGAATTTACCCAACAAATACACCAAACTCATTTCCTCAGCGCTTTGGGCTAGTGATACTCACGGACAATGTCCCGAAGACGAACAAGGTTGGGTCCGTTTGAGTCGTCTCGATCTGCCAAGTGCAATCCCAAATAAAGTTTTCTAGAGTATTTTTATGATCTTGCAGAGCAACTTCAAATCAATCAAAAGCTGACACCTGGTCAGTCGACCCATTCGCGTGAAGGACGTGCCGAATTGATTCTGCAGGAGGACGGAAATTTGGTCTTGTAAGCTGGCGTTTCCATTATTCAACGGGAGACATCATTTTGTTTTTAATTTTAGTTTAAGTTGACTCTGTTACGAGCTAAAACATCCATGCAAATTCATTGTTTATTGGTCGTCTAAGCTTTCAATACAGACATACAGAACACTGCAATTGTTCTAAATTTTGATTTTATTCAATACATTAAGCATAAAATTAAGTCCAAAAATAAACCAAAGAAACTGTTATAAAGATCGTTGTTGAATTATATTGATTTATTTTGCTTTTGTATTTCAATTCTACTGCAATAATTAGTAATAAACGGTATACGGGAAATGAATTCGTTCTGCTCTTTTTGAGGTACCGTACGGCCGATCAGAGTGCCCTGTGGGCTACAAACACCGACGGTCAAGCAGCCCGGGAGGTGGTTATGCAAGCCGACGGTAATCTGGTGCTGTACGACGTCAACGGATCGCCCCTCTGGGTATCAGATAATATTCGGGCGACATTTTTTTAGAGTTTTTTTAACTCAACATAACATAGGCCTTCGGTTGGGTTTTACAAGGCTTCGGATACATATGGTAAGGACGGAGCCCAGCTGAAGATCCAGGATGACGGAAACTTGTGTAAGTTAGTTATTGGCTAATAAGAAAAGTGTGTCCCATAAAAATTTATTAGTATACACAACGTGGTTTGCTTACGCTTTCAGGTCTTTACCGTCACGGAACGGAATGCGTCTGGGCGAGCCAAACTCATGGGCGCTGCTGAATAAAGAAACTGTCTCAATACCATATAAAACAGCACACATGGTTGCGAACGAAACAATGTTAATAACGGCGGAGGATGAACAATTGGAAAATCGGTGGATACTCTAACAATTAGCCTAATGGCATTCGTTTTAACAATTACTGTAGTATAAAAATTCCCGCGTGAAAACTAACGAAGATATTTAGAAACAGTACAGTCGTGCTAACTGCTAACGAATAAGATCGCATAGTATAGAACGGAATAATGGATATGCTGCATACGTAGCGTGCAGTACCAGACAAACACGCAAACAGACAGGCAGGCAGGCAGGCAGGCAGGCAGGCAGGCAGGCAGGCAGACAGACAGCCAGACATACAGACAGACAGACTAACGTTAAGAGTTGCACTTACACAGGTACAGTAAGTATTTGTGTGCAAAGGGACTGCGCAATACATAGACATTTGCACGACGGTGGTGCATGCGCAGTGTTGTGCTTTCCAATCAGCTGTTTTCTGTTTTCGAATTCCATCATAATATTTTTGTTCGTCTTTGAAACTGAAAGTAATTCAAATTGAAAGTATCTTTATAATATTCACTGGTTGTATTTCCGATATATCTGTAAAATGATCCCAACATTAGCTTTTACAAGTGGCAAATGTCTGAGGACTCCCTTCACCGTCACCAAACATCTGTCGTCACTATGGAAACCTCAAACAACGCCGAAAATAATGATTTGCAATATTCCGCAGGCTTATCGGGCCTACTCTCCATCGCCTGTAATGTTTTCCGCTGCCGGAGAGGATAAATTGAAGCGGATTCTGAAGGAAAACTTCCCACAAGCCACGGAAATTGAAGTGCAAGACGTTTCAGGTCTCGCCTTCGAGTGATTGTTTGATTTGCTCACAGAAGACAGGAGCCTAACAAAAATATTCTTCATTCTTACCTACGTCTTCGTTGTAGGAGGATGTGGGTCAATGTATCAAATCTACATTGAAGCGGAGGAGTTTCGCGGGAAGAAGTTGGTGGAACAACAGCGGATGGTTAATTCGGTATGAGTACGAGGCGTAATGCTCTTTTATCACTGAACATTTGCTAGAATTTCTCAGGAACCAAGCTCCCATAAATTTTTTTCTGAGTATGCTCAGGAATCGTTTCTCATAAACTTGCCTTCATAAAGTTCTTTGGTAAGCAATGCTCACGAAAACTTCAAAAAACCCTGTATTTCAATTTTCAACGATCAATCAACAAATTAACAGAACTGGATAGCCCTAACCATGCATCTCGTACGATTGTCAGGTATCAACCACCAATCAATCGACCACTTTCACCCAAATCTTCAAATTTGCTCCTAATGGCTTGCCATTGTATTGTATGTGGTAATGTATAATGTGGTAATCTGAGCCACTCCACGAATCAACCTGAATTAAGAGTTAGACCACCTACATTCAATCCTTTTCAATCACTGAACATTCGTGGGAATTTCTCAGGAAGCAGACTCCCATAAAATGTTTCCTTAATATGCTCAGGAATGGTTTCATGAATTTGCCCTTCATAAAGTTCTTTCGTCAGCAATGACACGAAAACTTGAGTACGTCGAAAGAAAAGTTAAAAAGCTGAGTACGATCGACCATCGACTCAGTTTTATTGTTCTTCAACCCAGCTTTTTTGTTCTTCAATGTTCCTCTACTCTATTCTCCAAGCATAATGCTTGGACATTGTATTAATTTAATAAGTATTAGTTGCTGAGAAATCCCTTCCTGGCGATCTTACCGAGCCCGATGATGAATTTAAACGTTCGTGGGGCATCACCTTATATGATATACATACCGTAACCATACCGTAACTCGTAATGAAAAACGGAAAATTCGCCTGCAGCGCAAATTTTCCGTTTATCTTTCGTAGTGTTGGTACTGGACAAATCCCTATCATTTGAGGTTTTTAGCTTCCTTTCTACTTTTACTGAGAAGTATATTAATGATATCTTGATTCCAAAAAGTTCGCCTGCGGTGCATGTGTCTTTCTATTAATATTTAATCCAAAAATCGGAAGTTATCTAGGAGCGAGGCCAAAAAATCTTGTTTTTGTGAGCGAAATCTATGCTCAGGAAACCACAAAGAGTTTCTGTAAAACAGCACTGACGAGACTGAAAAGAACCGGTTAATATTTTACTATTAACTCGACGTTTTGATTGATCTATTGACGTAAGTGTTGTGGACATTTTTCGTTTTATTGCAAGTAATCCGGGGCTTGATTGGTTGATTGATTTGGCTATTGATTCATTGATTGGTTAATTTAGATTGATTTATGGAAGGACTCATGATGCCCATTGACTTGGCTGTCACTTTGTTTAATATTTATTTAAATGCAGGTTCTGCAAGCGGAAATCAAAGGAATGCACGGATTGACACTCCAAACAGCCGTTCCTTCTCCACTAAAGAATAAACCTCCCTAAGAACACGAGCCACACCTATGTGGTTGCGTTCTTTCCCTTTGTGTAAGTTTCTTCCATTATATTTAGTTAGTATTAGCATGTTGTTATTGCTTGTTCAGTTTGACCGAAAGCTTGCGAAAAATGTAATATTATATATGTATGAACAGTGTATTTGTAACAAAACAAAGATTGAAACAACTTCGACTGCAATGAAGTAAAAGCGTATTATTGCAGTTGGTTTTGGTAGCTGTTGGAGTTGCCGTTGACCAGTTCATTCATCCCGTCCCGGCTCGGAGGAAATTTCGAGTTTCGTCGGGATACGGATAAGCTCTCGCCGTTGTCCGGGTTGAAGCCGTGTTTGTAGAAGAGCAGGGTGCGTTCCAGGTTATAGCTCTCCGCTTGCACGGTGGCGAATTCAAGGCGCATCTGATGATATTGCGTACGATGGAGGTCGTCATAGTGATGGTACTACAACCAGGAACCCGAATATGCATAGGCATTTGGGTAGTCAGAAAGGAAACATGGATGGAGAGACACAGTCAGAGAGGCAGGCAGGCAGTCAGACAGACAGACAGATAGACAGATAGACAGATAGACAGATAGACAGATAGACAGATAGACAGACAGACAGACAGACAGACAGACAGACAGACAGACACACACACACACACACACACACACACACACACACACACACACACACACAGACCCGGCCGGAAGATCGGCAGTCATACTTGACTCGGAGAGAGGAGATGTATGTAGAGCCACTCTATAAGGACAACGAAGCCATTGCTCCCGGGTAAACCGCCGTTAGTCCGGAAAGCGTCTCTACCACTAATTGACCCTGTAGGTACCTATATAGAAGTTTTGCGAACAGGTATTACGATGTAGATATACATTGAGTCTAGGCAAATTATCCTCACGTAGTGGACGGGGGTCTTAGTGGGGACTTCAAAACTAAAGTCAACATCTCGTTGCTGGTAATATTTGCAGAACGGACCGAGCACTTCGGGCTTGAGCGTTGAGGGACTGTTGATCGGCCTGACGTGAAGTTTCCAAGCTGCGTATCGGCTGTGATCCCTCGGGATCTGTTTGACATCGTCGTAGAATATCTTGACTTTTAAATACTCATCATCTCCCCGTTGGAGGGTAACGGTCTGCAAGTGCCACGCCTGCTTATCGCGATCGTAAAAGTGCACGGACTCGTGAAGTGCCGGCACTAAGATTTCGCTGAGGAGGTTGGCCGAATACATGTCCAGGACTACAAAGACTTGATGATTTTCCACAAAGTCCTACAGGCGAAAAATAATTCTCTTTCAATTCAACCCTCGTCTAACTGATTGTCTGCTTGTGTGCCTGCCGTTTCTTCTGCTTGTCCATCACAGCCTATGTCTGATTGTCTGAATATCAGGAAGTATAGCTGTGTGACTGACCGACTCTAGTATATGCCATTTGTCTTCAGTACGAGTACCTCAAGGGTCAGGCTGAACATGATCGATTCTCCGGTTCCACTCAGGTCACTCAGACTGTCTTGAACAGGGGAGATAAAGGGATTGAATTTTTGGCTGCCAGAATGGCCAATGGTAATGCGAAATTTGGTTTGGCAGCTGTGGTCAAAGTGAGTCATCCGATTGAGTTTGACGAGCGTTCCGCTGGCGGTCGGCATCATCACCAAATTCCATTCCAAGTTTCCGAAGGTAAAGTAGGAGCTTTCCAGACGCTCTAGTGGCTGACCCTTATGCCTAATCGGTATCTGTAAGTGTTACACACAGGCTGTCTAAATTCTCGAGGTATTTGCCGTCTGTCTGTGTATCTGTCTGTCTGTCTGCCTGTCGGTCTATCGTCTGTCTGCCTGTCTGCCTGTCTGCCTGTCCGCCTGTCCGCCTGTCTGTCTGTCTGCTTGTCGGTCGGTCTGTCTGTTTGTTTGTATGTTTGTGAACCTATCGCTTTGTCTATCCAATTTCATGATGATCTGTCTCTGTGTAGGCATCTAAATGCCTGTATGTCTGTTTTTTCTCTGGCTGATTGCCGGTGGGTTATCACGGTTATTGCTTGTGCGTTTGTTCTATCTGCGTGTGGTTCTCTCTATGAGCCTAGTGGATTACCAATCTATTTGTTTACAATTTTTGTGAACCTTGTACTAGCTTGTGCACCTTGTATTAGCAAGTACCTGGATGTGATCCTCATACTGGCTCCTGGGGTTCTTCAGCACGAAATCGACAATAAATTCTGTCTGCTCATCCGTGAACTGCCGCGTCAGCAGGTCCTGCAGGCCGATGAAGGTGGGGCAGGTGTGGACGGGGCAGTCAGACGTGAAGGCGGTCTGTCGGACGTGATAGCTCTCGTTGCGACTAAAGTGCTCCCTGTTATGGAGGATCACTGTCAAGTCCAGCGCGCACGTCATCACGTTGGGCGACGGATTGGAATGGAGGTGAAGGGATGGTTCGAGGTGGTGGTCGGTCTTGGTGAAGGCCACATGCCACCGTTGATGGGCATAGAAAAAGTCCTTACTCTGTAGTTCCGAGTGGTAGTCGCTGAGGATTGTCTTAGCTACGATGAAGGTGAAGATTTGCGTTTGACTTCGGTCACGAAGATCCGTGAAACGTGCCAAGCTGACCATTATGAGGCGAGAGGGAGAGAGAAAAAGAGGGTTATAATAGAGATGGAGGTTGTCGGTGGCGTGTCTAAACTATGCGCGCTTGATGAAGCCCCAGGGCAGTGTGGAGCTGCTGCTGATGAGGAACGATGAGAGAGAGGCCTCTGGATTCTGCAAGGAAAGGAACAAATCAAGGAGAAAGTGATTATCGGGCGGTAAAGCACTCTCCTTCAGGCGTAGTCAGCGTCCCTTTTTATCGACTCTCCCCCTACGTGTCGTGCCCAACACACACACAACTTTAACATGACAAGAAGTCAGTTCGGATTGGGAGAACGATCCGCGACCCACTGGCAAACAAATACAAAATTGAGGAACTCCTTACATTCCGTGGCCTGACTGTGAGTAACCTACAATCTGTTTGGCACTGCTTGTACTGGTACATATCTGAAGCGTGGCTTGATGTTTGTCTGTCTGCGTATTTGCCTGATCACACTTGCCACTTTTATCGAAATTTAAATAAAAAACCTTTGTATGGAGTATTTATTCCCGAACAAAAAGCAGGTTTCTTACTGCCACCCTAATGTACAGAAGAGGAGAAGACTTTGTAACTTGTGAATTTTCAATTCCTAGGTCTAAACTTAGTGCGACACCATTGATCTCAATGGATTATACGTCAGTCTGTTACTCTGTGTCTGTCTGTCTGTCAGTCTGTTTGTCAGTCTGTTTGTCTACCTGTCTTTCTGTCTATCTGTATGCCTGCCTATCTGATTGTTTGTTGTCTGCCAGTCTGATTGTCCGTCCCTTTGCCTGTTTGTCTAATTGTTTGTCTGTCAGCCTGACTACCAAGAACAGAGACGGCTTTAATCATCTCATAGACACAGCTAACCTTGCAATGCCGGCATGACGGCGCGTACTTGAACCAATTAGGAGTGATCCAGTGGACCGGATTTACTTCAGCTCAAGACATCCTCTCAAGCCCAACAAAATGCGTTTGCACAATAAGGAAGGCAGAATCAAAAGCCAACGATAATCTCTTTTTCGTGATGGGAGTTTTGAGTTCAATCTAATGGATGCCACAGCACTGCCGTTTAATCTCAAGCCCTCCATTGCGCCCCGCCCAGTCAGTCGAGGAAAGGAATTCGAAAAAAGGTCAAAGATTCGATCGCCAGTTTTATTACTCGCCCTGACGAACAGCAAGTAGAACGTGGTCACCGGATGTTCGCGATCAGGTTCTCACTGTGGATTCTGCTGGGGGTGTCAGGAGGTGAATCGTATAGGGGGTGTGGCTGTGGACTATTTAGAATATATAGTATTTCCGCCGGTATACATTCGCGATCTGTCTAATTTGAAATATTAGCCCGATATCGATCATTTTGTCAAGGGAAACTAACTGCGCTACATGTAAGTTCTTTGTTCGTTGTTTGACCTGGCGCACACTCAAACGTCAAAAGGAACGCAAATCGGCCAGGCAGGCAGGTATGTGAAAAAGCGTCACCGTCATATACATTTGAAAAACGATGCCTAGGCGACATGAGAGTTGCTTTCAAGGACACAAACCAGTAAGCAGAGGACAGGAAAGAATAAAAGAGATTAGGTCAAAAATTTGCAAAAACGGCTTAATGATCGGACACCATTCCGGAACATTCAGACATGCCCAGACAAGGTATACGCAAGACGTTTGTCTGCAGTCACACAGACAGACACAGACATGAAGCCACGAACGATACAGACACTGTCGTTGGCCTACCTCTGTGTCTATAAACCTTATAGAAGGTTACCCTTCCAATGCTTTGGCCGGTTCAATGTTTCCCCTCTCCTCCAGCTCCTCCAGCAATAACGCAAGCGAAAGGATAACTTCATTATTTATTATTGTATGCGTTGCCGGTCTTGTTGTTGCAGTTCTCGTCCCTTGATAAAAGACCTTTCGGTCGAGGCAAAATGCAGCGACCCAACCGGAAATTCATTTGATGTGGAGAACTCAACAATGAACAGAGTCAATCCTACCATTTATACAGTATATACCAGTAAGTATATTCACGTGACGTACGCAGGAGTAATCTGCTAATCCACTCACAACTAGGTTCCCATCAAGGAGGGCGCGTTTAAGGTGTCTGTTTATTTTGGGCGCACACTATAACATCACAGCTTCAAAGGAATTCGCCGGTACATGTGCATTGGGGACTTGATCCAAACAATCAAACAAAGTAATAACTCCTTCCTACACTCTCCGGAAAAAGGATCTCAGAAATGGGAAGGCGAGCCAGAGAGCCAGACAGAAAGACAGGCTGTAGGCGCACCGGATCAAACAAACAAGAGGGACTATGTCTTCCAATTAACACTAACAGCTAAAACCGCGACTCAGCACCACCGCCAATAGGGAGGACTAACCCCTTTCCATTTCCTCGGTCAGGCCAACCGATAACCGCGCCCAGGGAGAAGAAAGAAACGGGGGTAAAAAGCACTTTAATCGTACGGTCTCGGAGCAACACGAGGATCGCAACAGAAAACTCCCAGCTCCATCAGACAGCGACCTACCCTTGTGGCCGTAATGCTTGGCTGGCCGAGTTCGTGCCACTTCATGGTATGTCAACTTTCAAGCTCTTTTAAAATTACTCTTTCACTGTGTTCCACAACAGTCGATCGCCTGATTGAGTTATATACAATTTGCATTATTCCGGTAAAGAAAGCCTTGTGCGAAATAGTTAAAATTTTGCCTCAGATTCGGACCAACCAATGTACTGTAGTAATACCGCCAAAATGAAATGGCTTCAACTTGGTCCGCCATATATTGTGGCTACGGACAGACAGACAGTATTTGTACTAATAAATTCTGCAGGAAAGGAAAAAAGGGCGTATCCGTTAGGTCCGCATCTGTTTCGGGGGTGACGGAAAGAGGGCGGCAGTCTGCTTCGGCACGCGCCCATATTATATATATAAATCCAACGTCCCCGGTTCCCTGCCGACACAAGGAACAACTTTATACACACACGTTCAGCCTGAAGCAAGACAATTCCGGTGCCGATCATGAGCGGACACACTCCCCATGACAAATGAGCCCGGCGCGGCCCGGTCTCTCTCTCGAACTTTTTTCCCTGTTCCGGTGTGATATCGTGTCGATTGAAATCGATCAGTAGGGCCCGCAGATAGTTTGATGAATATAGCGGCACAGGAAACCCAGCCAGAGACCAACGGAACGGAAGCAGAATTGTCTACTTGAACATAGGCCCGCTTTGTTGTTTTAACTCTAATCTTCAACCGGCTGTGGTGATGGTGGATGGGTGGACTCTCTCAGTGTCACCCCGCTCTTTCTATATTCCGTTGGCCTAGCCAATAACCGCAAAATCGATCTGCTTTTGTAATTTCCTCCTATTATTTTCATACCCCGATATGTGCCACGGTAATCCGATCCATCGCTTATTATTGGCTCGGGGGTCAGCATTTAACCGGAAAGACAAACAAACAGTTCGAGGATTACAGGCACAAGCATTTCTTCAGGCTAGGCTCATGCAGATAGTTAAGACACATCGCGGGTCAAACAGACATGAAACAGTCCGGCAGACACACAATACGTACAGAGAAAAATGCAAACGTCAACTTATAGATACGTGGGCAGATGGACAGGCAAAGAGATAGTCAGCCAAGCAGGCAGGCATGCAGGCAGACAGACAATAAACATGCAGACATACAAGCAGACAGACACACAGATGGACATACACAGAGACAAACAGACATACTGATCGATAGATACCAACAATGGAAACCTAAGATTTCATTTGCTTGTGAGACAGATGGAAATTGATAATGAAATTTTTCACACCGTTGGGACGGTTGTCTACTGATCGTAACACGATTCCCCATATGAACGTGCGGCTACTTTTAAATTCCAAAGCATACTGGAGGAGGATTGATGATTGGAGGATGAATGAGGAGGATTGTTGGGAGACTTCCGGGTGAGTGGAGTAAGTGGTTCGCAAACTTGCCATTAGGGTCGCGGCAAGGCGGGAAGGGAGGCAGGAGGGTCAGCCGTAAAATGCCCTTGCTTGCACCGCGCACTAAAAGTCGCAATCGTATTAGTGCCTTAATTTCGTTATAATCATCGATCGGTCGGTGGAGCGTCAAGTTTGTCTGGGCGGGGGTCCCGTTCGCCGTCACCCTCAATTTTACATAGCAAATAAACTCAAACGGCACTACAATCACTAGTACAAGTAAACGAGTGACTGAAAAGTCCTCGATCCCATCCCATCACTAATCTTACTGCTGACGGGCGCGACTGTCCTTAGAGGCTCGGAAACCCAGACCATGGGCTCGGGCAAGGCCAACCCATGGCGCGTCTCCTAAAGTCAGATAAGAAAAAAAGTGCAAAATTAATACTGAGGAGGAAAAGTCAAAAGGAGCAAAACACTGCACAAATCTGTCTAAACAAAAACATTCCATGTCTTGGTATGTGCAAGGCGGAAGTATGAAATGAATGCACCGAGGAAAAGTCAGTGGCGCCACATGGGAAGCTTCGGCTACTTCTTCAAGGAGGACCTACAAGAGATGGAACCATTAGGAGTATTTTCAATCCGATTGTCTTGCTAATGACACCGCATTCTGCCGATCTACCAGTCAGTCTGTCTGTCTCTATGTCCTTCCGTCAGCCCTGCCTGTCTGTCCATCTATCCGTCCGTTTGTTTGTTTGTTTGTTTGTCTGCCTGTTTGTCTGTCTGCCTGCATGCATGAATGCATGTCTGCGTGACTGCTTCTCTGCCTGCCTACCGGCGAAGTCGAGCGGTGCCTGTGGGCTCCTCTCTGTCGCTCGAGGTGTCCTCGGTGGTGCTGTGGTTACATTTCTTCGAAGCCGAGTTCTTGTCTACCGCTTTAGTTTTGGCTTCCTCTGCAGGCGACTTGTGTTTGGACTTCTTGGAGTCGGTGTTAGCAGGAAATAATTCTGAGAACACCGATTCCATGAGATCACTGCCAAGGAACAAAACATATTTCAATCAAATACAAACTCCTTAACTAATTTTTAAAAACTTATAAAATAAAAGGATATTTTTGAAGTTGCCAATCGTGTATAAGGCCTGAATCATCGTATGCAATAAATCAATCACTGTCATGAGTGCACTGACTCGTCAAAGGCAGCGCCCGCTTCCACTCGCTCATGCAGCATGGGAATGGCCGCGTAGAACTTCATAGCAAAGTTGGTATCAGCTTCATGGGCCTTTTTGTAGTTGTTGAAGGATTCATCGATGCGTGAAATCTCATTCTGTAAATCAAGGGACACAATCAAAAACAAACAAATAAATAAAGACCACAACAATGAAAAGACCGACCTGTGTTTCTTTAACTTTCTTCTGAATGATCTTCACCACATCGGAGAAGCATGGCGGAATGTCGTCCTCACTCTCCGATTCATCGCGCGGCGGGCGCACCAGCACCGGCCGACCACCGCGGCGTCCTCGGGGAGGTCTGCAATAAAAAACCACAAATCAGAGAGATGTCTGCTGCACACTTACGGTTGATTGATGTATTGAACAAAAACAAACACTAATGCATTAGCGTCGTTGATTGAGCGATTGGCTTACGGTTGTCGTGTCTGGCGTCCCAGCGGCGAAATACAGTTTGCAATCTTCTTTTTCGGCTCTTCTTGAACAATTCGTGGCGTTGGAGATGAACTGGACGGCACAGGCGGTGGGGCGATGGCGAGGGTAGCGGCGGGAGCAGGTAGCGTTTGAACTTTGGGAGGTCGTCCGCGGCCTCGTTTTTGCGCTGGCACAGAATGACGCGCACCTTTTTCAGGCTTCAAACTTCGCAGAGCTTCCGTGGTGCGGGAGTTGGCCTTATTCAAAGGCGCGCCGGGTGATAAGGTCTTTTGCCCGCGGCCCGAGGAACTAACAGGTCGGGTGGACGACATTTTTGTTGACGCGAGAAAAAAGAATCTAGGAACATTTTGAGCAAAAAAGAACAGTATGCAGGCCACAAACAGAACAACTGAGAATAATGACCGAATGGAGGGGAAAGCTACAGAACAAATAGATAAGCTTGTGGAACAAGCGAGAATGCTGATAGAACCATCAAACTGATTTAATGATTTGCTTTGTTCGTTTGCAGGTCAGACGCTACTACAACGCATTTGTGTTTTCATTTTTCTCTTCTCGTTTTCCCCACAACGGAAAATATAATGTCTCGACCTCCTCCCGGCAATCAGGAGCAGTCCATCCCATCATTCCGTCCTCGCGGCGGGCCTGGCTTTCGCCCACGGATGCCGTACAACGAGAGCGGCGGCGGTGGAAGGCCTCAACAACAAGGATGGAACAACAACTTCCCCGCTCCGGGTCCACGCGGCGCCCCAATGGGCTACCCTCCGCCCAGCAATTTCAGCGGTGGATTCCCGCGCAGCGACTTCTCCGCGATGAATCGCGGCGGTCCGCGGAGGGGTTTCGGGAATAACGTCAATCTGGCTGGTGGGAGAATGCCACCGTCGATGGAGAACAGAGGAGGAGCGCCGTTTATGGCTTCTGGTAGTGGTGGGGATTATCGCGCGTCATCTGTACCGAATGCGGGACCGCCGTTGAGGCCGTATCAACGCGGAGGAGCGCAGGCGGTCGTTACACCGACGGCAGGAAGAGGACGTGTAGCGAAGAAACCGGGCGGGGCGAGACAGGTTGATGAGGAAGATCAGTTGATTGTCAGACCGCTGTAAGTTTCTCTGCGTGGTGGGTCGATTGATTGATTGGTCGATTTTCTAGAATTGTATGTTTGTTTGGTCGCTTGACTTATGTATTTAATATAAAGTAAGTACTCTCAGATGTTTTGGGTTTGTTTTTTCGAAAATAAAATATATTGCAGTATTTAGTTTTTGAAATGTCCTGTTAATTTTATTAAGATGATATGGTAATTTATAACTTAAACTAAACAGTGCCTTTTATCGCTTTTATCGATGGGTCATCTGGATTTTTTAATTGAGTTTAAATTAAATAATACCCGTCTAATATATAGGCTTCATATATATATATTGTATATAAGTTCAGTTTTTAAAGAAATAATTTTGCGGTTTTTCAGAGGCGCTGGACAGGAAGTCGGGCGTTCCTGTATTCTGCTGGAATTCAAAGGAAAGAAGATTTTATTGGACATGGGAATTCATCCAGCTTATAACGGACATGCTTCCTTGCCGTATCTGGATCACATCAACGTGGAGGAAATTGAGCTACTCCTCATCACTCAGTAAGATCTATTCGTGACGCTAATGGTATTTTTCATAGATTTTTTTAACTTTGATTGAGATTTGCAAATACATTTTTTTCATTTTTCTCTTCAAGTTTCCACTTGGACCACGCAGGCGCTCTGCCGTACTTTCTGATGAAAACCAAATTCAAGGGTCGTTGCTTCATGACCCATGCCACGAAGGCTATTTATCGGTGGATGTTGGCCGATTTCCTCCGAGTCAGTCAGGGCCAGGAGCAATTGTTCACGGAGAGCGATCTCGAGCAGAGTATGGAGAAGATTGAGACGATGGATTTTCATGAGGTCCGTTTGGCTCGCCAGCACTTGCCGATAATTGATGTTGGCAAAATTTATAGCATACAATTTCCTTGTTCAGGAAAAGGAGATTGGGGGCGTCCGGTTTTGGGGATACACAGCTGGGCATGTGTTAGGAGCGGCCATGTTCATGATTGAAATTGCTGGCGTCCGAGTACGTGAAACTGTCTGCCTGTTTGATTGTCTATCTTGCCAGGTTGCTTTGCCATCCTGATCTTGCTGCCTGTTCTTGTTGGCCGACTGACTAACATCTAACTCGATTTTCTGGTAGGTATTATACACGGGCGACTTTTCCAAGGAGGAGGATCGACATTTGTGCGCTGCGGAAATTCCTTCTGAACGATGTGACGTTGTCATTATGGTGAGACGCCAAAGCAATTTCTGTGAGGTTTGTACCAAATACGCTCACTAAAGATTACCATATCGATTCACAGGAGTCTACGTACGGTATTCATGTCCACGAAGACCGGCAGACGAGGGAGCACCGGCTGGTCAGTCAAATCGCTAACATTCTCCATCGTGGTGGCAAAGTTCTTATTCCTTCCTTCGCACTCGGGCGTGCCCAAGAAATTCTTCTAATTCTAGGTATATGGGCGTACAGACAAACTCAAAAAGACACTTAGACAGACAAACAAACAGACAAACGGATAAGCAAACAGACACACAGACAGGCAGACAGATACACAGACAACGTGTTTGAATGAGATACAGATAGATTATCAATCGGAACTACTCTAAACTTTGTATTTTTGTTTCTTATCTATCTGTTCATAGACGAGCACTGGAAATCGCATCCGGAACTGCAAAATTTTCCCATGTACTACGCATCTGCCCTGGCAAAAAAGTGCATGTCCGTGTACGAGACCTACACCGGCGCAATGAACGACCGCATCAAACGCATCTCCGCCGTCCATAATCCATTCAAGTTTGAATGGATCCAGTCGATTCGGGTATATTGGACACTATCTTGGCGTATCTGATGGTGTAAAGAGTAACATTCTGTTTTTCCATCGTATAGGGTAGGGAAGATTTCGACGAGAAAGAACCGTGCGTCGTCATTGCTAGCCCCGGAATGATGCAAAGCGGACTCTCACGCGAGCTGTTCGAGTTATGGTGTAGTGATCCGAAGAATGGCTGCATTATTGCCGGTTATGTGGTGGAAGGCACACTGGGGAAGGTATGCAAGACAGGCTGATGAGAATTTCTGTATTCTCTTTGCCTGACTAATTTTGGTGCCACATTACATTTTCCCCCATATTGAATTTAGTTAATCTTAACGGAGCCGACTGAAATCACCACCTTAGCCGGGCAGAAAATTCCCCGACGCTGCACGGTGGACTACGTATCCTTCTCGGCCCACACTGACTTCAAGCAGACGACAGATTTCATCACCGCCCTCAAACCGCCTCAAATTGTACGTTTCTTAATTATACACTTTTTAATTGTTTTATTATTAGATCTGCAAGTTAAATTAAGTTCACTTCTTTAGCGTAAATTTGTGTTAATAATTTATAACTTCTAGAACATTTAACTGATCTTAATACTTTTCGTTACCTTATTTGAAAAAATTTATTTTGCAGATTCTTGTCCACGGTGAGGCGGCGGAAATGGGCCGGCTGAAAATGGGTCTGAACAGGGAGTTCGAAAACACCGACTACAAGTTCCAGATTCACACGCCGGGCAACACTCGTTCCGTGTCGTTAAATTTCCGCGGGGAAAAGACTGTGAAAGTGGTGGGAACGCTGGCGGAAAAACGGCCTCGTGATGGGGAGGAATTCTCGGGGATGCTGCTGAAAAAGTCCTTCACTTATACATTAGCTGACGCCAAGGATATTGCCAGTACGTTCTCTAATTATTCATCGATTACGTATAAATTCTGCTATTTGCAAAAAACTTGAATTTTTATTATAGTTAAAGTAATAAGGAATAAAATGATTACTATTTGAGTACAGACCCTAATACTACTTACTAGCTCGGCATAAGTTCCTTAATTTTAGCCTTGTTTTTTAACTCAAAATTTCAATAATTAAGTGTAAAACGGAGTTTTAAAAGCTGAGACTACCTATTCGAGAACCCGGTCGATACGTCAGACCGTCCGGGTAAAGACGAATCACCTTCTCAGAAATGTTTTGGGGACGAAGTGGTCACGGGAATGATGTTCGCATCAGTATGGACTGGCGTGGCAGGTCGCCCGCCCTCCGCCGTCGGTGATGTTACCACCCCAGACGGCCCCTGTCGTTAATGTTTGAAGAATCTGGCAAAACAAATTAACAATCGCACGAAACTTCCAACAAACATAAACTGCTGCTACTGTCAAAAGCATTGTAGTCACCCCACCGGTTACGAACTCGGGGCCGTTAGACAAAGCCCTTTTCCTTAGCGCATGCGAAGTCGTCCGGCCCCTTGACATGGTCGTTTACAGTCGGGGCAATCAATCCATCCATCACTTGATGAGGCAGACATAGATAAAGTCATCAGAGAAAATGCAGCGGATAAAGCTGTTATGACTTCAGTGTGGTCCACGCTTGACCGGCGCAAAATTCAGAGAGCACTTAAATCTTGGCCCAGTTGCGTCGAAATGATGATCGAGAAAGGCGGTCATCATATTGAACACACTTTTTGAGAGGGCAAAAGAAGTTTTAGTATTTATTTTGGAATTTATAAAAATCGGCAACAAAGATATGGATCGGCCTCTGTAGTATTGATCACTGCCTGGTCTGCTTGGCCAACTCTCTATTGTTTCTGTATGATTGCCATACTAACTATAAGCCTCTTTGTTCACGCCTTTAAAAGGTCCATAATCTTGATATTTTTGCTAACCTAACTAATTGTAATTCTAAGTCCAAAAAGGATTGTCTTCTGACGCACCATTACTATACTGCAATACTTGACAGCAAAAGGCCCTGGCCAAAACGGTATAGTGAAATCGAACGAAGATCAACAAATAATTCAAGTTAAGGCTGTCCAAATTTTGCCGTTAATCCAGATGGTATAGGAAACTTACAACGTAGGTAAAGAATTTTTCGGAACCAGTGAGACAACTAGTTCTCCCTTCGAGAACCAGGAAGTCCTATTGACCTAACAATATGCGATAATTACGAGTACTGCTTTGTGGAATTATTACTTGCACAACAAATCGAAAAAAAGCTGAGAGAGCAAGCCGATGAGAAGTAGACTGAATTAGAAGTTAGAAATCAAGGCGAGAAGTAGAGTCTCAAACCGAGCTTTGAAGATTCCTAAAGTTTCCCACTGGTCCTTAGTGCTCGCTTTGGCATAAGATGAAATTTGTTCAGCTTTTCCAAGCAACGATTCTGATTTACCGAACCTCATTTCCACATTAGACGAACGGCGGTCATATCGTTTTAGCTCGCTTCTCTGCAATTAAAGAAGTACCAGAATCAGACGACTGCCAAAAGAATTTAATCGCACAATAAAAAGGGATCTTAAAAATTACTATTTCCGGACATGTTCCAATAATGCGCAGAATATGGTGTATGGAAAATATCAACATGCAAAATATTGGGCAATTTAATCGGCAAAAAATAATGCTTGCTGCACGAACTGATGTGCGAGGAAATTGAAAAATGTTTCTGTAATACTGGTTTGTGCAAGGAAGAACCGAGAGCAGAGAATTTACACAGACCGCCCGGAGCATTACGATGTAGTGCAATAGTATGCAAAACTAAAAAGCGAACCTTGACCCTGCTGCATAGACAATCGGCTGAGACTGATGCAGTCTGTATTTACCGTTAAGAGGTGCTTAGTTTCATCAACTGAAAGAGGGCGCACGGTGAAATTTTATTGCATACGCATGAGCCGGCATCGTGATATCGAAGATCAACAAGTAAATGCTGTCCAAATACGCCATTAATCCAAATGGTATAAGAAGGTCACAACCTAGGCAAAAGAAATTTTCGAAGCTAGTAAGGCGACCTGTTCTCCCTTCGAGAATTTGGAAGTTCTTATGGCCTTACAGCCTGCGGACTTATTTTTGAATCAAACTTTAAACTCAGGCAGCGGCTGTATCGCTAAGCGGTGAAAATTAAGTCATCACCCATTTGGAAGAGAAGTCTATCCTCGCTTGTCAGATCTTCGCCTTTTGTTATGTTTGTTTACATTTTTACCTTGCTGAAGGTACGTAGCGTGCCACCATTATTTCCCACCTTCGAGCGGGTAGTCCAGTCGTTCAAATTCAGTCAGCCATTCAACCAGAACTAGAGAAGTAAAAGCAGCATACGTCGTTGAAGTTAGAATTTACCAAAGGGGTCGAGAAGTAGCAAAAGAAGCAGAACCGACCATGGAAGAAAATCGACTCAAAAATAGCCGCCACTATTGTCCGCCGCTTGACCGCCTCCACGACCACCCAAACCATACACTTTGTTTGTACTCACCGTTTACACGGCACATCAGGAGATTCTCGAAATTTGCTTCAGTCGTTCGCTGACGACGTTCAGAAAGAATAATAGCACACAAATTAAAAGTGTTCAATATCGGCAGGGACCGTAAAAGCTCGAATCGCAGCACTTTATAATCTAGTTAATTTCACACAATTCTTCCAATAAGAAAGTGGACCAGTTCCCACAGCTGGCAAGTCGATACACTGCTTTAGTTCCTCGCGGTAGAATAGAGAAGAGATTACAGTCCGTTGCTGAGCCGGGGCAAGGCTTATGGCCTAGCGGGCCACCTTTGAATTTTTCACAATAAACCAATCAAATGAAATCTCAAGGCCAAAAATTTGATAAAACACAACAATCCCACTCCGCGCAGATCAACCCCAACTCCACCTCCAACTCGAGTTGATGGAGTTGAAAAACTCTAAACTCCGCATCCAAAGTTGCCCATCTCTGGTCAATACGCAAACAGCGACTCACAAAGTTTGGCCTTATCCCGAATTTCCATAAACTGAAAAATACATTGCAGAAAAAGTTGGACACCATTCTACAGGAGACGATAAGGGCCGCCATTGATTCCTGGCAACGCAGAGACCGTCGTGTGCAGGGCGCAAGCGCGGTCACATTGAGAAAAATTAGCTTTATCTAGTAAATTCTCCATCTTTTGGCTGTTTTTGGTTTTTTTGTTTTTCGGTGAATTGAAAGTAGTTACAAGTTTAGTTCAAAAATAATTCCGTACCCGGTACGATAGACGAGAATACGTACGCGTGCTTCAATTCCAAGTTATTACTTGCACAGCAAATCGAGAGAAGCCAAGATTGCAAGAAGATGAAAAGTAGACTGACAAGGGAAGCGAACGGTAGTTGACACGCCGATCTGTTTGAATTTTTGTTTCAAATAGTGGACTAAATTAATAGATTTAAGCAAAATATTTCATCTGCAAACGAGCTCTGGTTTGAGCGGGAGAAAATTCGGAAGTTCCCCGATGGCTCCGCGGGTTTCCTATTCAATTCAACCGTTGATTGTTTGATTTATGCTCTAGCAAAATTCAATTTAATTTTTTTACCACTCTAACCCACACAAACGTCGTTTTTTGAAAACGTTCGATTCAAAGATTTTTAACAGTCTTCCACTCCAAATTCGATTTGAAATCGATTGACATTAGCAGAATCTTTTTTGAATGACAGGGGGTGGAACTATGGATCATTTCTGCAACGTCACTTGGAAGCCTGGATTGAAACTAGCCCATTACTCCGCCCTCTGGCATCTAAAAACGATTCTGCTGATGTCAATCGATTTCAAATCGAATTTGGAGTGGAAGAGTGTTAAAAATCTTTGAATCGAATGTTTTCAAAAAACGACGTTTGTG
>LRSR01007216.1:0-19234 GCA_001579985.1 Hypsibius dujardini
AAGTGTCGTTTGCCCCTCCGGCTGCCGTGCAGCGTGACGAAGTCACACACAGACAGCACGCTCAGAGTGTGTTGAATCTCTCCGACTGTTGACCCTGAAAATGTCGGTGAACTGGGTAGGAAAGCTAATGCGTTAAAAGCCGCAGGCGACTGTGTCGAATTTTAATGATGTTCTTCCGCCATCATCTCTGTGATGATGAAGATGTACGACGAGCGGCAGGCACTTTCACTTTTTTGGCTCTCGTCGAGTTCTCCGATCCACGGAGCAGTTTCATTTTGTGCCTTACGTTTTGCTAAAAATTTCGACAGTTTGGGTGGTCTCTTGCTTAATCTAGATTTAGACCTTGCTGTGATACAATATATATTAGTAAATCAAGAAAACCTAGCAGTGTCTGGACTTGACGGTAGAGGGTGACTCCGGTTCTGGTCAAAATGAGGACCCACTTGCTTATTGGAGCAACTGCTTTGCTCCTGTGCCAGGTATGTGAAAGATTTCAGCCAAAGCTGAAAAGAAAATAAAATGGAATACTTCTTTGCTTATTGTGTTTTTTCGCTATAATGTTTTCGAATTTTTGTCTCGAATAGGAGGTCTTCGGAGCAATCGAGTATTTTCCTCAGGCTCGAATATCAGGTATAGTATGACAGTCTTCTTTTAAACGGCGAATGTCCTAAAGATCAATGTGCGTTCTCCAAATTTAACTGTTTTTATACAATATTCGGTTTGGTCTTTTTTACGTCTGCGTTTGCGGTTCTGTCCAAGTTTCCGTTCCTGCTCAGTGCCGGTTCAGATCGGCTGTCGCAATATCGCCACTTGAGCAGCAAAATTAAACGTTCAAATAAACAGAATTTCTACTTTCAGCAAATAGTTTTTTAGTTTTTTTTCTTTTTTCTTTTTTCTTCCAAAAACATTCACTCACTAAAGAGATATACATGAGCAAGAGAAAACACTTCATTAACTGCGACTAAAGCTAAAACAAATGTTTTAGTTACTGATTGTGAGTGAATAGACTAAAAGACAGAAGTGCCTGGAGTTAATCAAGATTTAGTCGACTAAAAAAACCGACAAGTAAATTAATTTCAAATGTGCTGACATGTTTCGAACCGACATTAAAGATACATCTGAAAGAGGCACATCAGCAATTACTTTTGCCTAATATTTATCACAATTATCTTTGCATTGTAGATTCAGATATTGTGAAGCTTAACGAAGCCGGCACATCCGCACCCGCATCCACGTCGCCGGTTGTCTCGCCCGCGGCGCTGCAGATCTCAAGTTGGTCCTTCACCCTTGCTGACTCAGTCCTCATCGCCTACGCTGCCACCGAGGACCGGGACGTTGCCCTCCAACAGATTACCCAAGTTTGGGAGGATGCTCTCGGTACTGGCAGTTGTATTAAATAAATCGCCTGGTTCTAATTTCATTTCAATTAAATAAAAATAAAAAATCAATTAAATAAAAATAAAATTACTTTGTAAAATAAAATAATATAAAATAATTCTTGTGTTTAACAGCACCCCAAGTGACGGATGTTCAAGTGGTCCTAGTCGATGACCGACCGGACTTAACTAACCCAACCAGCTTCCCCGATGGAATGGCCAGCATTGTGACGTACGCGGTATTGGGTAACACTCCCATGCCGGTCGATACGTTCTCCGCCAAGCAAGGTTTCCGGAAACTGATCGCAGCCACGAGAATTCCAGTCATTCCGGTCAACATCACCCAGACCGTTGATACATTCGTCTTATTGGAGTCTCTGGGCTTGGACTATCACACGTTGGGGGAACGGGATGCTCTGCTGCAACAGGTCAAAACCATCTGGCTTCAAATCATGTGTAAGGTTTCTGTTTACCTTGTCATTATGTATGCGTAAAATAAATAAATATATTAATAATTTAATATTAGCTTTAGATTATCAGCTTTGATAATATTACCGAAAATTATTTCCCTTATTTTCAGCATCGAAAGCCATTCATGTTCGGATGACCTTGTACAATGACGCACCAGTGGTCAACGGGTCCGCTGATCACCACTACATCACCTACCTGATCTCCGGCGATGGAACGTCCAAAATTGTCGCAGCCTCGTTGGAGCAAGAGTTTCGCCGCCGCCTGCTCGATTCCCATCTCGTCGGAAACGGCGTGTGGGGCATCTCCATTGGAGCGCCGCTTGAGGTCGGGTTTGCCAGTGGAACTGAAGCTCCAACGACACAACGGACCAAGCCTCCAACCACAATCTACGTGGCTCCTCAGGAACCCTTCGAAATTATTGACGCTGTACTACTTCCATACGTCAACGCCGCACAGGTCGACCAGCTTCTCCAGCAAATTAAAGAATACTGGATTGTGATTTTAGGTAAGAATTATCGGATCATTTGAATTAACATAAACCACCAGGGGAAATCGTGTTTAATTTAATTTGATTTGATCACTCTTTTTCGCTTGTTTATTTTTTGTTTAACTGCTATTTTTTGTGTTTTAATTTTAATTTTTAAATTTCGATATAACTTTAAATAAAACGTTTGCCTCAACTATTTTCTTTTCAGGGCCAAGATTTGTGCTTCGGGATATCAGGTTCATCAATAGCACTCTGGAAAACGTGACTGTCTCGGGCAAAACAATTCTCGTCTATGACATTTCCTACGAGATCAGCGGACTCACTGACACCAAAGTCGACGTTGAGAAAGTCCGAGGGCAGTTTCATCATGCCGTCTTCCAGCTCCTGACAACGGACGAGACCGCCTCCGTGGCTGTGCTGAAGAACATTGACGCGGAATCTCCCACTTCAACTGTCGCGACTTCCACATCGACTCAAGTCACTTCCACTTCCACTTCCACTTCCACTTCCACTTCCACTTCCACTTCCACTTCGAGCAGCAGTGCAATTTCATCGACCACTGTAAGTTGTGGAACAATTTTCTAGCCATTGCCTAATCTCTCCAAAAGTTAGGTTTATTTAGCGACAATTGAAGACAAATTTATTCTACACTCTACAATCAAGTCACATCACATTAAAATACCAAATAAAATCAAAGCAAATGAAAACAATCAAATTAAGTCAAATCAAATTGTTATGAGACATAAATTAAATTTTGTGTTTGTAGATCGAGAGTTTGACGACAGCGCAAGCCACAGCACAATCGACCACGCCTAGTAAAAGCACGACCTCAGCCTCCACCTTCATCATCGCTTCCGAGCCGGGAGCAGCCGCAGTTTTGCTGCCCGAAGCCGAACACTCAAACCTGAAAATTGTAGTAATCGAGTCCCCTGCTAGCATCGCACCAGTCGTCGTTGTTGTACCGGAAACAACTAGCACCAGCACCACGACCACAGCTGCGCCGACTAATCCCCCGGTAAAAACACTAGCAAAATTAATAGCCTCCATATACTTAATAAAATAAATATTGAAATGTCCGTAAATTTTAAGTTTAACCTTAATGAAAAAAATAAACTCGTTAGAATATTTAAAATTCAAAATAAATGATTGTTAGGAATTTTTAAACTTTCTTTATTGTAAAAAATACACTCGTTAAAATAAAGAAAAGAAATGAAAAGGAAAGAAGTCAATAAGGGGCGTTTCTTTACGACTTTCAAAAAAAATCTTTACATTCCTTCAGCCTTTTCTCGTGTACATGTATAGAAGTTACACAAAGGACCAGGCAAACAACCTGAAAAGTTTGTGCTAAAGAACCTTACCTTGTAAATATCAAACTCTGTCTTCCAAGAATGTATTATAATATGGAATATTGCAGAAATTGTCGAAATAAGTATAAAATAATTATAAATATATAACTAAGTGGTTTATTTGTTTAATTATTTGTTTTGTGCTCGTAGACTGAGAGTTCGACGACCACGACTACAACTACCGTAGCTCCAGTCACAACAATCTCGACCACGCCCATTACAAGCACGACCACAGAGACAACCACAACCACCACTTCAACTACCGGAACTCCGCTCACTGTAGCACCCGAGACCCCAGCTCTGAAAATGTTGATAATCGAGGCCCCTGTTAGCCCAGTAACAGTCTCCGTTTTATTACCGGAAGCAACTAGTTCCGCTACCACCTCTGCCACACCTGCTGCACCAACCAGTTCTGCGGTAATGCCTCTCACATCTCTGACAAAAATAATTTACAGACAAAAAAGCGGTAGTCACGTCTGAAAATCCCAATCTTATAGCTGCATCAACACATAAAATAGTAAAAATATTTCTCAGTTCATTTTTTACTACTAGACTGAGAGTTTGTCTACCACGATGACCACCGGCACAGTAGCACCATCCACGGTGACCACGCCCAGTACGAGCACGGCAGCAGAAACTACTAAGACGACGACCACTTCTTCCCCGGTCGTTACGGTACCAATAACCACGCCCAGTACGAGCACGGCAGCAGAAACCACTACGACCACCACCACTTCTTCCCCTGTCGTTACGGTACCAGTAACCACGCCCAGTGCGAGCACGGCAGTAGAAACTACTACGACCACCACCACTTCTTCCCCGGTCGTTACGGTGCCCGAATCTCCATCCTTGAAAATAATTGTCCTTCGTCCCGCTGCGAGCGCAGCCCCGACCGTCGTGGTACCGGAACCAACTGGTACCAGTACCAGTACCAGTACCACAATTGCAACTACGACCACAGCTGGGCCGACATCTGAACCTTCAACTGTGAAAGTTTTAGTTCAAGAATCCCCCGCAAGTCCAGCTCCGATTACGGAAATTTTTTTGGAGGCTTCTAGTAGCAGTACTGCCGCAACAACAGTCGCTTCTCCAGCTGTGGTGGTACCTGAAACCGCAAAAAAACTGGCGGTGACAGACCCATCAATAAGCGCGGCACAGAATCTTCTTTTCCAGAGTCTGGCCGGAGCGGACGTTCACAATGTTCATTCGTCGGTGTTCTTTGAGAATATTCTGCTGCGAATGACCAACGGAACCACTCTGGAGCAGGCAATGCAAGCGGTGCTGCGTCTGTGGCGACAGGCTGTCGGTGAGTTTGTAAGAAAACGAGCTGGCGTAAAGTCTTGCGAGCTGCTGCATGCTGAGAACAGCGCATAAAAAAATAAAATAAAAAAATAAAATCCAGAAATCAGCAAGCTTTTTTAAGCCGTGCTCAAATCAATCAGACCCAAAAAACCTTATAAATCTTACTTAAGAAAGAGATGCCGTCAGGTTCAAAAACTAATATGCTAGTGGGTTCATTAAAAACATTAATTCAACAGTTTTTTGTTTAAAATCAAAACTGGAAACCTCGGTCGCAGACAATAATAAGAATTGTCTGAAATTATTAATTATTTAAGTTATTTAAATTAATTTATAGGAAGAGGAAAACACTGGCTTTAATCAAATTGCTTATTTTATTTGAGGTTGTATTTTGTTGCTTATATGAGGTCGGTAATCCGTTTATTAATGAGTCTGTGTTATCTATAAAAATTAAATTGATTAAATTAAATTAAAAATTACAGAAAATGATGCCGATAAATTGGAGTTGTCCGTTTACCGCAATACCGCGTCCCTGGATCCCAATGGATCACCGTTCGTAAACATCGGTTACATCGTCCTTATTATCAGCAAACAAGCCAACTTTGACACTGTCTCCGCGAGAAATCGATTCCGCTCGCTGCTGGCACACCAAGGCGTTGATCAGGGACTGGTCACGCAGGCTGACATGGGAAGCGTCGTTCAGTCTGGTCAGCTGAATCATAACGTCATTCTGGACTCCATCGCCGTCACATCAACGGGAGCAGTCGATGCGGATAGCCTCACAGCTGCTCTACAGAAAACATGGGAGAGCTTGCTAGGTATGGACCTAATAAATTCCACTTTTGTTCAAAACTTTTTATAAAATCAAACATTACTAAAATTAAAGTTGAAGTTTTAGTTAAGCTAAGTTCAAGTTTAAGTCAAAAGTTGAAGGTCAAATTTTTAGTGCGAAAATTCCTTTTTTTCGCTTTTAGGTTCTGATGCTGAAAACGTGAAGGTCTCCATCTACCGAGACGCACCACGCGGTGCGGTGGGACCTGTGGCAGGCAATCAAGACGCCCATGAGTTCTTCTACGTTGTCCTCGTGCAGACCAAGCGAGCTGATCTTGACGTGGATTCGCTGAGAACGAAGGCTGAACAGGCCGTCAAATTAATATCAATTCCAGACGTCACAATTCTATCCGATCAGGGACGAGTTGCCGCTCCTGAGGCAGTCCCAGCAGCAGATAACGTAGGAAACCGAATAATAGTTTAGTTTGTTGTTGCTTAATTTATATAAAGGTATTGCATTTATGCAGACGGACAGCAAGACACTGAATTCGTCTGGAGACAGTGGCCCATTGTTAGGCTTCACCGTGCAGGACAATATTGTGCTGAATTACAGCAATGACGCTGGACAATTGGCAGCATTGCGAGCTGTGCGAGATCTTTGGAAGAGCGTCCTCGGTATATTTTTTTATTTATTATTTAAATATCTGTATGTTTCATGCGGGTATTTATTTTACATTTTATATTTCCAGACACATATTTAGATGTAGATAATTTTACACGTTTAATTACGTTAATATATGTTTAGGGTATAATTTATTTATCGTACACTCACATCTATTCGAGCAAGTAAAAGTTTAAGTAATGTTTTGAGTGATCTTGGTCCTTCTTTTGAGTGATCTTGATACTTTTTTTGAGTGAACGAAACATTTTTCAGGTCCGGATGCGATGGATGTGAGGATACTCGTTGGCAACGTCAGTGACGTGGCTGATTTGCCGACGCTCCATTCAGTGCCATACGTCGTAGCCGTCATCACCAAATCGACCAATTACGACCAGGAAGAGGTCAAAGCAAAGTTTCGCGCAGGTGTCGCTTCATCGCCAATTTTGGCGCTACAGCAGCTGTCGTCGGAGCCAATTGCTGCAACTACCACCACCACGACCACGCCCACCACCACGACCACGCCCACAACTGCTGCCCCGATATTTCATTTCACCATTCGACAGCCGGTATCCTTCGTGGCTTCTAATTCGGTGGACGTGAACGCAATCACGTTAGCCATCCAAAAATTGTGGGAGGGTGTTTTAGGTATTAAATAAATTCGACAAGACTATTTTATAGCTTCAAACATTCGTATCAACCAAATAGTAATACATATTATCATGGCGTATAATTGCTGTTTATTTATTTCGTTTAGTGAAAATGGTTGCCTTTTAAAAATATTTCGTCAAGTAAATATGTAATTGTGGTGTACTTTGTGTCTAATTGTTTCGTTAGGGTAAATCATTTACCCGTTCAAAAACATTTCACTCGTATAAGTAATAATTTTTCACGTGAAAATAATATTCTGGTGCACTTTGCGTCTATCTGTTTTGTTTAGGGAAAATTAATTAAACTGAAAAAACATTGTGTCCTCGTAAATAATAATTTGTCAGGTATTCAGTTTTGGTTTAAATTTCCTGAATTGAAAACAATTAACAAATTTTTTCAACGTGTCGGAAATGATTTCCAATTATCACATTTATGTTTCTGCTTATATTTAGCATTTCAAAGCACCAGATACTGAAATTGAAATATTTCTGGAGCGATAGTTTATTCCAGAGAGGATTTTAATGCAACAGTAAAAATAACAAATTTCCGGCAATTATTACGAATCTTTTTTCCTACAGGATCGGACGCTGAGAGCGTTCAAGCATTAGTGCAGACCGATGCACCCTTCAAAGTGTTTGGGTCCGCGTCGGCACAGAAAGGTCATCGAATCATCTATTACATTATTGTGCGAACGAAAACGCAGGACCCCGCTGGAGGACACTCGCTGTGGGCTTCAAAACTCAACGAAGCCTCCAAACTATTGAATTTGCCGGGAATCCAGACGATTTTAGTCGACGATTTTGGTGTCACCGCTGTTTTCCCTGGATCCACAGACACCGTCAGCATAAACGCAGCTGAAGACACGGTACGCTGTTTGTTTGAATTACAGCGTACACAAATTGTTACCTCAACGGTCATTGATTGCGCTATAACTGAAACATCTCACTGAGTCGACTGAACCGACTGAACGAGTGATGGTCGGACAAACACTGTACATGTTATTGGATCCCCCTAACCTTCTAAAGGTGCGGGGGCCTACGCCTGCTTACGTTCCGTAAAAGCAAGGCGTCCTTGTAAAATAAATAGTTGAATTGGGTGAAACATGTTTCATTGAAATAAATGATGAGGATTTGAAATCGAATGAGGCAAAATCTCCCAAACTGTAATTCAAAGCGAGGCGCCAAAGATTTTAAGTTTCTACATTGCTGATTGTTTTATCCAGAAGGGCGCTGGACAAGGAATTAACGCAGCTGAATCCAGTGGGAACACTTTGTCTGGTTTCGCCTTTCCTCATACCGTTCTTCTCAATTACACGGACGACGCGGGAAGAGGAGCCGCACTGCAATCTGTGCACAATCTTTGGCTGTCTATTCTCGGTGAGCTTACTCTGTTGTGAGAATCTCATTCCCAAATTAATCCAATAGAGTCATTTTACAATAAATACATCTAGAACTTTAATTATTACACGAACTAAATTTAAAGAATTTTGTGTTTATGCAAACATTTTTTACGAACATTTTTTTTACCTTTTTCTAAAATGTTGTTTTTATTCACAGGGTTGTTACTGCCTTAATTCGTCATCTAATAAAAATGCATCAGTTAATTTTTTTAATTGTTTAAATTATCCTATGAAATTAGGTCCGGACATTATTGCGCTTGAACAAATTGACGCCAACATCAGCGCGGTCGCGCAGTCCAGTGTCTTCCATAAAGTGTCGTATATCTTAACGGGGCTCCGGAATTCCTCCAGCAATCTCGATGAGGAAGACTTGAAAAGACGCTTCCAAGTCGCTGTTGCATCTCTGCAGGATTCGTCTTTGGTGTTAGCCGAGCGAGCTGCTCCAATTGCGACAACTTCAACTCCCAGTTCACTTGTTAGCAAGCATTTTGCCCTTCGCCAGTCAATCGCCATCAGCTCATCTGGTCCCCTGAACACGGATGTCCTCTCCAATTCGCTCCAAAAAATGTGGGAGGGGATTTTGGGTATTTAAAAAAAAATGTCAAATTAAAGAATCGGTTTTCTCGGTTAGAAAAGTGCACCATTTATGTTACAGGATCAGACGCCAACGGTGCGCGAATTTCCATTCAAAAAGAAACACCATTCAGAATGCTAGGTTCCGGTGTTGGAAAAGCCGAAGCTGGTCACCAAATTTCCTATTTCATCCTCTTCGATTCGATGAACGCGAACTTTGACGGAAGCGTTTTGGTTGAAAAAGCTTCTCAAGCTGTACAGCGCCTGAGCATTTCCGGGATTACTGTACTTGCTAGCTTGGATTCAGACGCTAACTTGGCATTACTTTCCGGCACAGATGCTGCTGAGATTTCGGTAAATTTTTCTTCTCACTTTAAAAGTTAATTTTTGAGCGAGTCTTTCCACATCCATTTTTATTTTTCTTAA
The DNA here is from genome assembly GCA_001579985.1 of Hypsibius dujardini. Lineage (NCBI taxonomy): Eukaryota > Metazoa > Tardigrada > Eutardigrada > Parachela > Hypsibiidae > Hypsibius > Hypsibius dujardini. Next base: position 9,458 of record LRSR01007216.1, read on the forward strand.
ATTCAGAGTAACTTCACGGTTGGAGATTTGTCAGGCTTCGCTGTTCCAGACGCTTTAGTGTTGAACTACACTGAAGGCACTGGACAGGCACTGGCACTTCAGGCGGTCGGAGATTGTTGGCAAGTCGCCTTCGGTATGTACAAGTATTTTTTAAAATAATAATTTAAAGGATGCTTTAGAAAATCAAAACCGATAATTGGTCTAGAGCATTTTCTTAGATTTCGATTGTTTTAAAATCAGGTTCGGATATCATTGCCATTCGCCTGCTCATTGCCAATATCACCAACGTGCCCAACTGGAACACCCTTCACACTCTTCGTTACACGGTGACTGTATTGAAGAACTCAATTTCCGCCAGCTTCAGTGAGAATGAAATTAAAATCAAGTTCCTCGAGTGTGTCGCCGGGAAGAAGGGACTGCTTCAAAGCATTGAAAGAGAGGCGATTGAAACGACGTTGCCCAGTACTTCGACGACGACTGCCACCACAACGGAAAAAACAACTGCGAGCACAACTTCCACGCTTACAACAGTCACCCAAGTTTTTATCACCACGACCGAAAAAGTGCCTGAAATCACGAGTGCCACAATTCAGACGATCCCCCCGGAATCGCTGCAGTCTTATTTGGTCTATGACAGCGTCCTTCTAAACTACACCACTGATGTGGAGCGAGATGAGGCCATTCACAGCTTGACCGAAAAATGGATTCAGTTCCTAGGTACGTACGAAATTGCTGAATGAAGGCGAAAAATGCCGTATTTTTTATGCGTTTCTGTTGTTTCAACATTCACATGATTTATTTCAACGAACCTGAAAATATAAATTGCCCATTATTGAATTCTTCTGGGTGTGAGTTCTTGGTTTTGTTCGTCCTGTTCTTGTTCTAGATCTCCAAGATCTTGTTCATGTTCGGAGAATTTGTGTTATTGCTCTAATTCTAGGTCGAATACCTGTTCATTTTCTTGCCGTTTTTGTTCTTACTTTTGTTCTTGTTCCTTTTATTCTTTTTCCTCTTGCACATTTTCTGTTCCAATATATTGTTTTTCTGTTCCTTTTATCTCTGCTCCTGTTCGTTTTTTAGTTCTTGCTTTTGTTCTTGCCATTATTGTCCTTGTTCGGTCTTCCAAATTATTTTTGTTTTTGGCTTTCCTGTTTTTGTTCTTTTTAACTGGTTTCTGTTCTTGGGATTATTCTTGTTCTCGTTCTTGTTCTTTTTCCCCAAACCCTATTCTGCTTTCGCATTCAATCAGTTTATAGTCCGAGCAACTGATGCTCTTGTTATCAGATTTTGAAACATCCATTTCGCATCAAGCGAATTTATTTGGTTTTTTGTTCCTCAGGCCCGAACGCTCAGACAGTGCAGATCCGCCCCTATTCGGACGTCAAAGACGACAAAACCGGTCTTCACACCATCTCCTTCACCATCATCATCATATCCGGGAGATCCAGTTGGGACGACCTCGACGTGTCACGCATGGCGTTCCACGCCATGGTCTTGCCGTTCGCCAAAGTGCCCTTCCTCGTACCTGGACCTGCCGATCCGGTTTTGCGGAAACCGGAAGGATCGCACCTTCTAATCATTCCCGACACCGTTGCGTTCACATATTCCGCCCCGGAAGAGCTGAACGTCTTAATCGGGGTCATCAAATCGACATGGCTGAAACTGTTGGCCGCCGATGCAAGCAGTGTGGATATTAACGTGTATAAAGACATTACCAACACCTCGCTGGTGACCTCCGACGGAAAACTGATCCATCAAATTTGGTACCTTGTGATCATTCAGTCGCACAGAGCTGATTTGAATGCGACGGCCTTGAAGAGCCAGTTTGAACAGATGCTGTTGATGGACGGTTCCACCGGGGATCAGCAGTTCGAGATGAAGTCTACGGTGGTGCCTGTGGTTGCGCCCACGATTCAAACCGAACAGCCTGTCGTAAGTTCAGGTTTCTTTTTAATGATAATAGTTAAATAAAAATATTTTTATGTTTAGGTTCACGTAGGACCTGCAATGACCCAGGCGCCGTTGCCGAGTGCTTTTGTCATCTCCGACCATATTTGGTTGGTGTATAAAAACGTCACAGAACGGGATCGGTTCCTGGCGGTGATGCAGGGAATTTGGGCGCAAGTTCTTCAAGGTGCGTTCTCAAGGCTTCACCATCTCGCACATTTCACATATAATCCCAGAAAAAGAGACTTTTAAATTTGTCTCATTTACTTGTATTACTTACACGATTTTCTAAAAAAAACATTTAATTTAATTTATTTTTTATTTTAATTACTCGTTGTTACATTAATATTTCAAGTTTTCCCTTTCAGGTTTCAATGCAACGAACGTCTTCCTGGTATTTGATCACGAAGATCCGGACAACTCCTCCAGCGACAGACTGGACTCCCACGAAGTGTTCTACGCAGTCAGCGGCGAAACTCGATTCAACGATATCAACGTGAACCTCGCGAAAGTGACCTTCCGCAAGAACCTCCCCGTGGGGAATTTCATGTTCGGCTTCGACCCGGAAGAGGACGCAGACTTGGCCGTGAATGCCGCGCCAGCAGCAGCCAATCGTGTTGAGATTATTCCACCAGCCGGGGAGAGCTTCAAAAATTTCTCCGGCGAGGGATGGACGATAGTTGCTAGCAGCCCGGCTTCTCCAGTTTTGGTAATGACTTACTACCAATCGCAAAAAGCGTAGCAAATTCGTTTTTATTTATTATATTTTATTTATATTTTAATTATATTTTATTATTTTTATTTTATTTATATTTATATTCTAATTATATTTTATTATTTTTATTTATATTTATATTTTGATTATATTTGATTATTTTTATTTTATTTTCATTTATATTTATACTTTAATCCTATTGCATTCTAGGGTCATGCCGTATCCCTCAAGGCAACCATCACCGATACTGTGCTGCTGCAATATGCAGGCGACGAAGAACGCAAGTCTGAGCTGGATGCGATCCGGAGAACATGGGCTAGCACTTTTTGTAAGTGCACTTAAATACCGTAACATCCAGTTGTCAGTGAAGATAGGAAAATTTCTGGCTTACTTGGGCTGATTTCCAGCGAAAAAATGAGATTGAACAAGCTGCTCTAAATTCCGCCAAAATAATGAAGTCCAATCAATCGATCAACTGAGTAAAAGCTGCATGGTCAGCTGTGGTCAAGGGCGAGTGCGCGCAATGACTTAATTCGGCTCGGACCTCGGATCACCCTTTTTGGCTTAAAGTCTGCCACCGAAAATTGTGGCCATGCGTGTTTAATTACACGCATTGATTTGGGTTTAATTAATTTGACGCTATTCTATTCCAAATTTCATTTGGAATCGATGGGCGTTAACCAAGGTTTTTTCGGGGATGAGGGGGCGGAGCTATGAACAGTTTTCAAAAAGGACCGAAAATTCCCGTGAAGCTTTCCAGAGTTGGCATGTAGCTCCGCCCCCTGATGTCAGAATTGCAAAATAATTGTATTTAGTGAATTTGAAGAATCGCCATTTTTACAGTAAAAATCAAAGGAAACGAATTATTTCAGGGATTGTTTTCGTAAGTTTGAAATTTCGTCAAAAAAAATTCTCAAAGATTTTTCAATGAAGTAATTTTTATAAATTACCATTGATACTGAACTAATTTGGGACAAGCATTGGAGAAGTTTCCGCACTTTTCGTTTAATCTACACGCAGTCTACACACACGTGTGATTAATTTGATCATATTTAACAGAGAATTCGAAACATTTTCTCCTTTAATCGCAATCGCCTTCAATTTAAATGTATTGATATTAAATTCACCGCCAATTATATTTTGCGATAATCGATATCAGCTGTTTTCACGGATAAGTGTTAGAAATTGAATTATTTTGTACAGCGCTTCCCGTAGAGGACATATCAGTGGAAATCGTCAAGGACACAGTCAAGCCCACTGACGCACGATTCCCTGCCGGCAGCATCCACGATGTCGTCTACACCGTCACCAGTTCCGTCAATCTCGGTGACGAGGACTACCTTAAAAAATGGCTCGATTACGAAAACGCCCTGTCCAAGTTTCCGTGGGTCATCAATTCCTCCCGCCTGATCGCCCCGATCATGCCCGAGTCATCACTCCTACCACCGCAGGTGTTCGGCGTGCCGATCGACAACTTCTTCCACAACGACACCTTTCTTAATTTGATCCTTCAACGGTTCTCGAACTCCACCGCTTCGAAAGTGCACGCTGTGAGTGCACAGACGAGACACGAATTCCATGACGATCGAGGGAACTCACAGCAGAACGAGAGTGAAGTGGTGGAACACGGGCACAATGCCCCGGAAGACGTTTTGAGTTCGTTGTTTAAATTCATCACCACGAACGGTGTCACCGAACACAAGACGCCATCACAAGTCAGCGGAGCGTTCCTGCTAAATTATACAAACAGTGACGAACGAAGTTTCCTGCTCCATCATATTCAAAATATGTGGAACTCTCAGTTCGGTAAGCCTCCTCAATGTCTATCTGCCTGCCTGCCTGTCTGCCTGTCTGCCTGTCTGTCTGTCTGTCTGTCTGTCTGTCTGTCTGTCTGTCTGTCTGTCTGTCTGTCTGCCTGCCTGCCTGCCTGCTTGCTTGCATGACTGTCTGTCTGATTGTTCGAATAGTGAACGTATGTCTATTTCTTCTATTTCAGGACTAAACCAAACCGTGGTGAACTTGACAATCACAACTCCCAATGTTCTCAACGAAAACGCAGCCGGGAACCCCCACAAAGAAACATACGTGATATGGAGTCCGCTGGCTGTGAACCTCGGGGTGATTCAGTCGAAATTCGAAACTAACATTCTAGCGGCGCACAAGATTGTCATCGTTCGCGATGTTCCCGCTTCCGTGGAGAATCTGTTGCAACGAACCGGAGACCTGTTTGCTGTCTTAAATGGGAGCGCAACAAGTACGACGGCGACCTCGACGACGCTGGCGACCTCTTCGACTGCGCCCCCAAGCACAATCAGACGATTCCTCAATTCATGAGGGCAAAAGGAGATAGCACTTTTTTTTCTTTCACTTTTCAGAATTTTCACATACAAGGCAATGTCTTCCTTGCCATTTTAAGCGGTGATTAAAAAACCGTGAGCACATTTTGCCCAGTTTTTTTGTTAATCTGTTTTTCACTGCAATGTTTTGTTTTAATTAAAATATATTTAGTAACAATTAACAGGAAATAATCATGATCAGTCTTTATAACGGAGCTGGGGTATTTCGATGCGACTGTACTGTTGGACTCGTTCAACCGTCATGGGCGTGGCTGAAATGAAGGTAAAACATTTAATTATTCAGTTTGTTCGAAATTTATTGGACAACTGAAGAGAAATGACATTTGACAATATGGTTTTCTTACCGACGTGAAACCAGGCGTCGTCTTTATTCACTTCAGCCAGGTTAGCCGCAATGGCATTTCGCAGAGCAAACACCACCGATGAGGTCATGCAAAGTGGCGGCTCTCCAACAACTAAAGTAAAAACAGATTTAATATTCAATTTTTTGGGGCCATATCATTTGACACACGACTAAAGAATACAAAACTAAAATAAAAACTAAAGTTAACTAATATGCAAATTAAATGTAAAAAAAGTAAACTAAGAACTTAAAAATATAAGGTACAATTTAAAATGCAAACCAAACTTTAAACTAAAAATGTTTTAGTTTCAGTTTATTGGGTTTTTTTTTTAAATTGTTTAAAAATAAAATTATTGTTTGATTTAAGTTTAAAAATAAAACTAAAATTATCCAACTGATTCAACTAAAACAAACTGAACATTTCGATTTTGAAAAAATAATCTCAAGCTGTTTTAATGACCAAAACAATCAGTTAATTATTTTCCATTTTGCCATTCCTTCAGAGGATTTACGTTTGCTGCGTAGCACTCCACTGGGATTGGGGGCGTTCGGCAAGAAGGCTACGCGGAAGTCAATGGGAATATCTTTGGCCATCGGCGGTTTGTATTTCCAAGTGCCGAAAGTGACATTTTCACCGGTCTTCGGGTCGTATACTTGGTTCTCTGAGAGGAAATATCCCAGACCCATCACAATTGCCCCTTCCGCCTGACCAATATCTATACAGCGCAAAAAAACATGCTCACTACACATCTCAATAAATGAGTTGACATAATAAAAAAGCACATAACAAATAAATAATAAATACATAAATTTTTGGCAACCTTGTCAAAATGAATCATGGAGATTGCTAAACACTAAATGCCGGGTAAAAAAAATAGACAAGACAAATAATTAAAAAACAAAAATAAAAAAACCAATATCTTTTCTGAAAATAGCGTTACCATCATGATATGCATAGATAGAATAAGTACGCATCTTCTTGGCTCAAGAAAAATGTTGAACTTTAATTCCATTAAAATCAAAAGGAATAATTAAATACTTTTATTTGCGTCCATTGTTTTCAAGAAATGGAAGTATAATTCGTATTGTTGGATGAAATAATATTATTTAATATTTAATTTAGTTTAACTTCATTTATTTATATTTATTATTTATATATTTACCAATCATGGGTGATGTGCTTTCGCCGCAGTCATAAAGCATGTCGAGGCGTGTGATTTGGTATTCGCCCGTGAGAACGTCCAGCTCCACTTCCGTGCACATCGCGCTGTACGTGCTGTACACGACTGGAAGCTCCAAAACAGGACTCACACTAAAACCGCCCCGATCACACAAATCCCGTGATTAATTTATGAATCGCTTTAATTAACCTGAAAGTTCACATTCTTACTAGGAATGCGCGGATAAGTCGACACCCTTTTTGAAACACTCTTCAATCAACACTTCCCACGTCTTTTCCGTGTCCTTTCCGCGGACCGCATCGATCCGAGTTCGCAGCTGTTTACAGCAGTCGATGGCGGCCTTATAAAAAAATACAGGAGACAAGACACATTTTTTTCCATGAAAGCTCAAAAAATACATACATAACTTCGAAATAATTTTGATTAATTATTTATTAAATAGAAATGTTACCAGACAGACAAGTTCGCTGGTGACACTCCCGTTCGAACCGCTGGCATTGGCATTCGTAAGGGTCTGAGTTGGTTGAATGACAATGTACTTCACGTCGACGCCCAATTCGAATGCCACCACTTGGGCCACCTACACGAAATAAAATATAAAATCAAATCAAATCAAGTATTATTTTTAAGTTTATTTAAAACTAAAATAAAATAAGGCACTATGTCTAAGTTCATTAAAAATTAAAACTATATGAGCATAAATATAGCCTCTCGGCTGTCACTGTAGCAATCCCCCTCCACCCCCTTCCCCTCCCTTTTAAAAAGATAGAAAAGATTAAAACAATTTTAAATAAATTAAGAATTTAAAGATTAAAGGCGATTTCAGTTTTAGTTTCATAAATTGTTTTTGCACGGTCATTCTGCAGATTTTTTTTATTGTTTAGCTGAAATTCGTTTCTGTGCATTACTCCGGTTCTGTACCTTTGTATTGATACCCTGACCCATCTCAATGCCGCCATGAGTCACAGCAATCGTCCCACCCGCGTGGAAAATGGCAATCAGACAATTATAATGACGACCCGCCCAATGACAATCAAATCGCATTGGCACGACGTTCATCCCGCGTTTTCGCCATCGGTTGGCTTGATTGAAGGACGTAACAGCTGCCATGCGAGCGGTATATTCCGCCGATTCCATTAGTTGATCGGTGATCTCCGCCACTTTAATGTCCTTCACAATGGAACCGTCCCGCCTGGTGTCGCCATTTTTATAAAAATTCAGTCGCTTAATGTCGAGGGATGGCTTCTTTAAAGTTTTAGCGACGTGTTCCAGGATGTATTCAATAAAATAAATTGCCTCAGTGGAACCTAAATTGACGAGAAAAAATGTTTAAAAAACAGCAGACTAGCAACACATTCGGAAAGAAAAATGAAAATTGTCAACTATTTAATTTGTATTATTAATTAAACTTTAATTAAGTGAACATACACTTTGGCTTTTTCTTCTTAACTAATAATTTTAGCCTAAAACAGTTGCTACAGCTTTCCGTTCAGGCTTTTATGAGAAAAAAAATTTAGAAGTTAAGAAATAATCACTGAACATTCAAGTTCTTTAGAAAAAAACTACAACTAAAAGAATTAATTTATAATATATAAGTTATATTTAGTTTCGTTTAGTTTTGCAATATCTCAGTCGATCAATTTCAATTTCGCCTAGAAATTTACCGGGAGCCCGGCAGAAAGTGTTAGCAGGTGTGTTGGTCTTGCAAGCGTAGAGGCTCACTTTCCAGGCAGTGGAAGAATAAACTGTAGGAAAACAAAACAAATCAAATCAAATCAAAATAAACTGTTCTTGCCTCATGTTCATCATGAACAGTTATAGTTGTTACGAATACCATTGTCCGACATACGACCGGCTCCGTTGAGTGGGCCAATATAGTTATCCGAAGCGCCTAAAACCAGTGGCATAAATTAATTTGTACAACTGCCAATTTTTTACGCTTCCGGAAAAATTATAAATCCTAATTAAAAATTAATGTGTCGCTGCCTGCTTGCTGCCCAAATTGAGCGCATTTTTTTTCTAGCCGTTATGAGATCAATAATTTGAGCGATAAGCAGTCGCAAGAGTAGCTCACCGGCATCCCCATAAATATCCATAATGACGCCCAGCAGTTTCCCTGACGAATCAGTCCCGGCCTGGTACTTCATCAGGTAGGGATAGCGTCGGCCTTTCATCCGCAGGTTATCCCACAGGCTCACGTGGACCTTCACCGGTCTGTACAGTACACAAAATAACACCACTGTACCTTCGCTTGGAAAGTCCCGAGGTCCACCACGAACAGTTACTAAACTTTTGAACGGGTTTCTAAATTTTGCCGCTGCTCCAAACCCTTTAATTCTTCTAAAAGTAAATGTTTAGGTGCGTTGACTTTCATACAAACTTGAGTTTTAAAAACTGCAATTAAAATTGTTAGCTTCAGCACTTTTTCTGTAAAGTTGGTGATTTTGAGCCCGCCAAGTTTGGCCGAAACCTGGCCATTCTCTTTAGCAGGGATATATATTTCTAGATTTCAGTTAATTGTTCCATATGAATTTTGGAGTGAATTGATGTGACGACTCTCCCGTTCACTTTCGGCTTTGACTAAAAGAAGCAAGCCCTTATTTCAACTTCAACACAACTTTTGCCTGCCTGGTGCGTCAGCTTTCCGTCTTCGGATTGTGAGATGACAAAACGTCATGTCAATTCAATCAACAATCAATCTACATAATAGTCAGAAATGATGTGTTTCATTTGGCTAACTCCAGGAAGCTCCCCATCAAAAGGTTTGATAATTCTGTTGGTTTGCAACACGACCTCAACTCTATCCAGCACATTTCTGTTAAATTGAAACATTGAAACCATTACACGCGGTTTCTACTTCAACCCATCAAAGCTGAGTTCGTGATGGAATGTACGCTGTGCTCTTGCTATAGCCAAGTTACTACTAACCTGCGGGTAAGGAACGCAGCGACAGCCGAGGCTCCAGCAATCCAGTTTTTCCCGCCCTTCCCGCCAAAACCTCCGCCAGTTCGCTTGACTGTAACATTTATCCTGCCAAAATGGCATGAGCCAAAGTGAGCTACTGGTAATCTAGAAATATTCCTTCACATCAAATTATCAACTGAAAAATGTCGAAGAACTTTAAAAAGGGAATGTCGATGCATCAAGTGCATCAGCGTTCACTCTTTCAAAATTCAACTTAATATTTTTGTTTTCATCAAAACCATTTTGTAAAAGATAAAACAAGTTGTTAAT
>LRSR01007219.1:0-23451 GCA_001579985.1 Hypsibius dujardini
GGACTGTCCTTAACTGGCCCCGGTAATTAACTGCAAGCATGCACTGTAACTGAATCTTCTCATGCTCGTATTCGCACAGTGTGCCGGCGGTCAAATCGAGAGTAAAACGATGCCTGAGAATAAATGAGAGCGCACGTTTAAATGGGGGAATGAGAGACCGGTAAAAGAAACATGGCAATTCAATTATCTCCTCATATAATATAGTATATGTACCACACACCGCAAGTTGAGGGTCTCCAGTTACTCCCATGGGAGTGAGATGTCTGTCTTGTGCGCGGGAAAAATGTCGTGCATAGCTGAGGAAATGGCCGCGTTCGTTCGTCTGCATTCGACACGCTATGACTCAGACAATGAACTGTCTGTCTGTCTGTCTGTCTGTATGTGTGTCTGTCTGTCTGTGAGCGTTGCGTGTGTCGCTCTGGATATTTCCTCCCTTTCTCCCGGCATTACACCACACTTCCTTCGTTTAGATAAAAGGACAAGACCATTTGTACTCCCTTTACGACATTATTGTAAGTAGATTTTTCTCTCAGTAGCAGCGGAAATGTGAAACGGATTTTTTGGTTAAGCCGCAAAGTGCAACGTTGTCTCTGGCGGAAGCCCTTTCTTTTCAAGCTAAGCAATCCTAGGGGGAAAACGAGCTCTTTACTCCCAAAAACGTTGTCAAAAAGAAATTCAGTCAATGTAGTCATCATGCCTGCCGTTCGTTGAATGTGCTGTCGTCTTCGATGTCTGTCTAATAGCTTCGCGCGTGAGACAAACAGACAGACAGGCAGGCAGACAGACAGGCAGACAGGCAGACAGGCAGGCAGACGAGGGAAAGTCCGTTAACTAAGCTCATTTATGGGTCCAGGTTCAGCTAATGGGAACACGACCGGAAGTCATCATCATCGTTGGGTAAAGGAGGTCTAACACACGTGCAGAGTGTTCTTCTGCATGGCCATAAGCTCTTTTAGACCGGTTCGTGACGTTACACAGATGCGCACACCGGAATGCGACACACGTATACTGTAGAATTGTACGTTCAGGCAAGAGGGCAAAAAACTTAAAATTACAAAAAAACTTGAAGCTGTGCTCCACTTGTTCGCACGGGTTACTGAATCAATAAAAAAACTGAGCTGGAAAGTGTAGACCACTTATTCTCTATAAAGGCCTTTAAAACAAAGTTGTAAATGTCAAATGAATATTTCCCTATATACTTCTGTAGAGTAAGTATGGCAAATTAGAACATCAATGTATAATAATTGACTTTTAAGAGCCTGTACTATAATGTATGTCGAACACTTTTAAAATGATGTACGATGTATGAACAAAATGCGAATGACGAAATTGAAGGCCATGGTAGCGCCATTGTAAATCATTCACTTTTTTCGCTGTTTCGGTGGCCATCCGTAATGATAGCGTGGCGCGCGCAGGTGGATGATGGATGACAGATTTTCGGCACTTGTTTGTCTGCCGTCTTTGCTGCTATTATTATACCTTGTGTCGGAACGCGTGCTGAACCGAGACCGATAGGAGAAAAAAAGAGAAAGGCTAAAGCCGGGTGTCAGTTTAAATGGTTGGTCATTCAGCTGGGATGTCGGACAATTGGCGAAAGTAGAACAAAGAGGTATGCTAAACGGATTATTTGCGCTCCGAACCAACAGTTATGTTTGCTGAGGGTTCTTAAGAAGCCCTTCAATATTCTCATCGAAGAATGAAGACATGGAAGATGCCAGTAAGGCAGGCAAGCAGGCAGGCAGGCAAATAGACATACAGACAGATAGACAGATAGACAGACACACAGACACACAGACACACAGACAGACAGACAGACACACAGACACACAGACACACAGACAGACACACAGACTAGATCGACACACTGACAGATGTACTGAGCAGTGGAATGTCTGCGGGAGGTTTTCCGTTCTCATGCAGGACAAATCATCCTTTGTCTGGAAGAAACTCCGCTGACCTACCCCGAAATACCATCAAACAGTGAACCGCGCCCGAAGAAAGGCACGATCTCTTCCTGCATTGCCATCTTCGTGCTCTCTTATTCTCCCGTAAAGCGAACAAAACACGAAGGCATTGACAAAAGCCAGTAAAAGACAAACCACAGACAGCGATGGCAAAATGAATTTTTCACGGCGATTAGACATGAAAGGAGAAGGTAAATCAGGCGTTTACCCGGGTACATCTGCCTGCCCGTTATCCCTATTCAACTGCACGCCAGCTTTCTTCTTCGAAGCCATCATTGTTCGGCAGGATTAATGGGGAATCACGGCGTTTGAAGTAGCCAAGGGCTACCTACCTGGTCCGGAGTTTGTACAGTGGCTGTGGGTGTAGTGGCAGACGATAAGGGCCGGGAAAGTACCTCTTTTATGGGTCCTTAATTATCTGGACAAATAATCAGAACGGCTCTTATTATCATTATCGAACGGCCATAAAGGTAAACGCTCCTTTGTTTGCCCAAGTCTTCGTCTGTTCAGGCTGTCGCTTACCACCTCCAACTGCGTTCTAAGCGAGCGACCCAAGAAACTTAATGTACGTAGCCATTAAACATTTACAGAGTGCAGAGACAACTTATTAATGTATGGAAACAGGTAAAAAAAATCTCCTTACAATTTAACTAAAATAAATAAATTTAGAGATACATTATACTCTACGGCATATTTTTCAAATTTAGCCAAAAATATTTCCATTGTCTTGTAGGTTCCGACAAAATTGCTTAAACTGCGAAAGGTACATTACTACAATAGTTGCAGATTTTACCGACGTCTAGGTAATCCTGTTAAGACGCAGCCACGGCTGATCTATCCCATTGTGAAGTGTCTATCCTTCCCCTCTCCGCCAATCCTTACTCGCGGAGGATGTGTGATAATCCGCAGCTCGACTAATGACCAAAATGGCCCTCAGAAGGGCTCATCTTTCCCGTCCACATCCACGTCTCGAATTTAAATCTTCTGCCTACTTGGCCGCCCCGGCGTCTAATGTAGACTCGCGCAGTCACGACTTGCTAACCAAGGGGTGGGTAACCTGATCCGGCTTCGAGCATTTCCGCCGCCGCACCGCATGCGATGCAACTCTAACTGCTAGTTGTACCGCCGAATGATGGTCACGCTCCATCTACGTCCATACACCCACAGACACACACAGGCAGACAGACATACAACGCTAAATTATAGTGGTCAAAAGTGGACCTTGTTGGGCTCGAAAATGGAGCCCGAGACAATTGTCGATCTGTTTTGCATATTGGATGGCGATGGAGGGACAGACGGAAGGAAGTGATAGGCGAAAAGCGAGAGAGAGAGGGACGGCAGAATCGATTGAGCGAACAGGGCAGGTGTTTAGTATAGGGGAGTCCGGCATACGGTCCATTTTCGAGTGCAGTCGTTAGCGTGGTATGTCATGTGCCCGAAAGTGGGGAAACTTTTATTCGGGAGCAGTGAGGTTAGGGGTAGGGATGAATAGGACGCTCTGTGTGGGTGTGTGAGTGCCCTATTCGGAGGGCAACCTGTAATTATGCGCACGCCAGGAGCCGAAAGAAAAAGAGGAGGAACCGTCGTTATTATTATCGGATGCATTTTCCATCGAGTAAATGTTGATTTTATTCGTTAGCAAACTCGAGTGTTATCTGTCTGGTTGGAATTCCTCCGATTCGGTCATCGTAAAAAAAAGATACAGCAAGAATCATTTTTAAAGTGATAAATTTTACAGTTTGTGCAGTGTAAATTATTTTAAAAAGTGATATCAAGAAATAATGCCAAGAAATAATACCGAGAAACAATTCAGTGCAGATTAGTTTGCAAGAATTTAGAAAAGTCGCATGTTTGACCTGGTTTGTAGCAAGATATGAGAATGATGGAAGATGCTTGCCGGGCTGACAGACAGACAGCCAGTCAGAGAGACAGACAGACAGTCGGAGAGACAGTCAGAGGTTTGCACTTGATTCTGATTCTTGAAGCAGCATCATTTCGCGAAAGCCACATATCGTTGCGACGTTGCGCACTACACACAAACAGATACAGACAGACAGACAGACAGACAGACAGACGGACACACACACACACATTCCTGAATGGTCAATGTTTTGCATAATAAAGGCGCGCCCTGATCTATGTATGCCGCGCGACTTTCGGTGCGCGGGCTTACAGGATCGCGTCATCATCCGTCACTGTCAACACACCGGGGTCGCTCGGCGCGCTTTTGTAAGAAACCTGTCTTTTCCATGTCCATCAAATGCATGCTGCATATGAAATGGCCCCCCTTTACAAGATAGCCACCCAAATAGCCGCGCGCATTGGAATAACTTTAAAAAGTGAATAGGCATGTTTCACTATAAACATTTTCACTTTAAAGTGGCCCCTGTCCATCAAACAGACAGACAGACAGACAGACAGACAGACAGTCAGACAGTCAGACAGTCAGACAGGCCACAACCGATGATATCTTTTATTTGTGCGGTAACGATGAAATGGCCCGCAGGCGGGACACCCGCTGCGCTTCACTTTGCGCCGTGTACGTTTTGACGAGCGGCGATTTTAAAATTACCCGCAAATCTTTCCGTTTAGGAATTTGCCAGCCCCTTCTCTATCGTTTCGTCAATGAAATATAATTTTCATGGGTGTATATGACTCTCTCTCTCTCTCTACGTAAACAGGCTCCCGTGCCCGAGCGTGTTGCTGGAGTGTGTTTAGCGAGGAACGGTCCCGACCCAACGCGACGTGTGGATCAATCATCAAATTGTTATCTTTCAAGTCAACACACTAAGCTGTAAAACTGCCCACTACAATGGTAAACACACAGCCCTGTGGCAGGCCCTCTAATAAGGCCCGGGAATTTGTGCTCCTTTCCCAGCCCATTGGGAAGTGGGAGAAAATAATCTGGGTGACTACAACAGATGGCAACTAGCGATAGGAAAGCAGTGGAAACCCAGTGACCATCAAATAAAAAATATATTGTCGAACTCGAAAATAAAACAGTACTCGCAATGTTGATCTACGAATCAACAACAACGCATATAATCGTCTGTGATATGGAAAACTTAAACTCAGGCTGAATATACTCCTCGAGATCGGTCCTCGATTGTGATCGTGCTTTTGGAGCGTCAGGGCTCCGTTTCCATCTGTCTAAATATTGTGGTCCACATTGGGAACTGTCAAAAGTCAGCCCTCATTAAACGCTCATTACGAGTGACAAGCCAATTTCCATCTGCTACTTTACACACCTCGCATGTCATCCTCACCAACATCATCTTTCTCTCTCTCTCTCTCATTCTCTCTCTCGAGCAAAATTGTTATATAAACCGAACAGACCAACCCGAAAACAAACCATCAACACACACCGGAAAAACACTGAAAAACAAATTACTCTTGCAATTATTTCAAAAATGCGTCTGGACGAAAGTTTCCGTCCTGCGCTGCTGCATCCACCCTACAGTGACCAGAGACACCGACACTGACGGTATCATTACGGTGGAATGTGCCACTCGAGTTATGATTCCGAAATGAGGGTATGGAAGGGAAGGGAAGCCCTCATTCTCTTTCAAGTTTCGCGGGGAACCACTCGAAAAAATGTCAGCTGCCGTTCCTGCTGCGGCCACTTCAACTTGAGCCAAAGCGCCCAGTTATAACGCGGACTTCTCTTACCTGTGGGCAGAGCGGAGGCACATGCAAGGAGGACTTGAAGGACGACGAGCAGCCCGCCGAAATGTATCCGCCGCCGCACGGCATCCGATAATAATAATCCCAGCATGACTGCTGCGGCCTGGTTTCGGTAGAGTGATTCCAAGTTTCGGTGGAGTGGCTCCTGGTTTCGGTGGAGTGGTTCCTAGTTTGGGTGGAGTGGTTCCTGGTTCGATAAGGGTAGGAAAGAGGAACACCGCCGTCGCCAACACACTTGAAAATAAATTGCCAATGGCTACTTTTTGCCTCTCTTCCTTCAATCCCGTCCGTTCCCCTCCTTCGGCCTCTCGAAACTGACTGACAGATAATGTATTTATTTGGTCAGCAGCGTGGCGGCGAATTTGCATAGGCAGACTGCGCTCATGATGAGCGACGACGACGATAGATGATGATGAAGAAGACGGGATGGAAATTGGATGCCGGGCTCGTTTGAATGTTGAACGCAGGGTAAACACACAACTTTCGCTCCTCCTTTCTGTCCGGCAAAAAGGTTTCTCAAGGCTTTCGACGGGAAGTGCGTCCCCGAAGGAATTGGATGGACGACCGGGATCGAAGAGCGATGAGACAAATGAGACACGGTCCGGTCAATACCAGCGCGTGTAAGTCCTGAGCGTGTGTGCAGCTGGTCAGTTTCTCATCCCGAGATCCGACTGATGAGTTATGGCATAATATGTAAGGCCGGCAAGGATGAAGGATGATTCACAACGTGATGCTGCGTGCGATAGCGGGAGAGGAATCGCGTAAAATCACGCCGTCCTGCTGGGAACAGGGAAATCCGATTCGGACGATTGTGATGATGATGAGGAGATTGAGAGGATGGTGATGACGGTGTGCGGGGAAAGGGGATCTCCAGAGTAAAAGTGAGGGTAATTAGGCGGGTCAGCTGAAGCCGTTGTGGAGATTTTAAATAATCGTTGGACAGAGTGTGTGCGGTGTGGTGTGTGGTCAGACTCGGGCAACGACGAACATGTGAAATTGAATGAGAAAAGAATGAGCGAGAGACGGCAGGGTATGTGTGTATCGTGAACGGCTGTTTTCGCCTTCTGAACAACCGTGCGGAATGAGAGCTGAACTGCGCCGGAGAGAGAGAGAGAGAGAGCAACAGAAAATATGCCCCGCCCTATTCTTTGATTAGAGTCTCTGATTCGTGGGTTGGTTGCGCGCGTTCATAATGGTGGGTCCAGATTAGCATGAGTTTCCCTTTTTCGTACTTGTTTAGATAAATAGAAATCTTGTCGATAAAAACGTCAATTTTATTATATTACAGAACATAATAAGAATACACGAGTACAAAAAAATTAATACATTTAAATCTTTCTTACTAGTCACTGCAGCTGCCTCGTACGGTCGTATCACTCGTACGTGCTGTCCGATGTTGCTTGTGCTATACTTTTAATTACAGCATCTAAACAAATAATTAGCCTATCAGTATTTAAAGTCAAGTGTCCATCTTACGGAGTGCGTCACTTGATAGCACTTGCAACAAAGGCAAGTTGACTCGTTGTTCACGTGTTTTTTTTTGTTCGGCTGTCCCATCGAATGGTTTATACAAAGTCGTAGTGTGTCCGTCTGCACAAGGGAGCTGCGAACCCAGCGTCACATTATCGGATTCCTCGTCAGTAGACTTTACGCTGCCACGCAAGAGCAAGTTATCAAAATTAAAAATGGCCCTTGAAAGAGAAGAGCAACCGTCCTAGGATTGAGAAGAGCAACCGTCCTAGGATTGAGAAGAGCAACCGTCCTAGGATTGAGAAGAGCAACCGTCCTAGGACTGAGAAGAGCAACCGTCCTAGGATTGAGAAGAGCAACCGTCCTAGGATTGAGAAGAGCAACCGTCCTAGGATTGAGGCCAAGTGGGTCTTGTCCGACACGCTTGCAGGGACGTCAAATCAACCGCAACAAAATAATCGCCTATGCATACATATGCATGCACACTAGGACTGCGAGTATTAGTAGAGGAAGTAGTTCAGAAACTGTCATTCAGAGTACGGCAAAAACGCAGAAACTTTAGTCTGACGAGTTCATTAGTTAGGCAATTATCAGTTTACCGCCAACATCCTGACATCTTAACATCCTGAAGGTCTATGTCTGTAACATAGACACAGAGTCTCTGTAATTCATAGACATTCACAACTTCTTAATTAAAATTTATGGCGGCAAAGTCAGTTGTGCGGCCTCGCGTTGTTGTATGCGTTCCCTCCAAAAGAGCGTCAGAAAGCCGTATAACTCGCAAGTATAGTCCGGGTAAAAAACCAGCATCATTTATCCAATTGACTTGATGGAGTTGAGAGTTGGTCGTTAATGGGTGGCAGTGAGTCGTTTGCCGTTTGATTTATTTCCTTTGCCGTGGATATTGATGGTCTTTAGCGGTGGGGCACTCGCTGGTCGAGCTCCGCGTTTACGAGAGAAAACGCGCGGACCTTTAATGATCCTCCAGCATGCCAAGTTATATACACTCGAAGAGATCACCGAGTTATACATTCAACAAATCACCGACTACCTTTATGCCGGATCATTGTGAAACTTCAAAGTACTTTAACGTAGTAACGTATAAAAGCTCCAATTTTACTGAACTTACCGACAACCACCTAGGTTTTGGTAGAGTAATTAGTTGTGTAGACAATTGTGTAAAAGTCTGCCAGTTCCATAGGCGTTGCAACATTGCAAGTGTGACCAAGGCTTGCCAGTATATTCTCCTATTTCATGTCTGTGCGACGAGCTTTGTGTAACTGATGCAAGTAACTAAAAATAAAGTAAATAAAATAAAAAAATTTCTTGTTTTTGACAACACATCCAACTACTAGGGTGTCCTCCCCAGGGTGATTTAAGGTTCTCCGCTAGGTGTCGCCGTAACTGTGGCTTGTGCCGACAGATGGTGCATTTCCCTTGTCGTTAACAAAAACAAAATAGCAACCAAACTACATTTTGTCCTGCCAAAAATATCGATCCTGACCATGGTGTCCAATAGACAAAGGGGCTCATTCGACTTTGGAAAACACCTCTGAATTTATATTCTTTGGCAAACGTCAAAAACGAATTAGATTTGAAATTACGGTAGTAAATATTTCTCCATTCAAAACGGGCAATGGTTTATTAGGACGGATATGACTCCGTTTAATTTGAAACTCCGCCCAAACATGCAACTCTATTTCGTAATACCGGGTTATTTTAATGATCCGCGAAAGACTCAGCTGGTGCGCACTGAAGATGGAAAGCCAAAGCAAACAGGCGGGCCATTTTGAATGAACGGAAACAAAATGTCAATTAGTTTGCAACAGATAGCTGCCTCTGCCTACTTAATTAGTACTAGACGAAGCAAAACATTGCTTGAACACGAATCTGGTTAAAAATATGGGAACATTTGTGTAGAAAAGATCGAGAGGAAATAAATCGCCAGACGGCACTTTTTCAAAGCATTTTTTAGGGCGCTCCAGATTTTCGCCGTTCGGATTACTCAGAATGGTTGAATTTCGCAAGGAAAGCCTTTTGATGAGAGATCCGTATGAAGGCGTTCAATTTACAAGTGTTCGAATAGTTAATGTTTAACGGAACACTAAAAGAAATAATTTTGAAGTTTGAGAAATCCGGGCTAACAAATACCAGACTCTGTTGCCATCTTTGTTAAGAAAAGCTCAAACAAAAGTCTCATTTGGCAGTTCATTGATTTGCATCTGAAAGAATCGGATTCTGGAGTTCCCACTGAACACGTTATTGGAATCGGATTGAAAAACAAGTTTTGTTTGGTGTACTGCTGTTTGGTTATAGATCACCCTCCCGTACCGAAATGGGCTTTTGAGGAATAGCGCTTAACCACTGTCTATTTTACCAATTTTTCCAATATAAGAAGATTTTTATAAGGATAATAGATGCCGGAACAAAATGAAAATGATAGCAACACAGAAGTTAATGAGGAAAAGTACAAAAAATGCTCCCGAGCAAGCTGATTTCTGATTTTACAGTTGAAATTTTTATGCATTTTTCTCACCCCGGTCGGCTAAAGTTTATTTTAAAATTATTTAGAAGTCCAAATTCCTCATCAACTTAACTTTTCTGGTAGAGGTAATAATAGGCTTTTAAATACAAATGACTCGGAAAATTTATGGCGCAGAGAACCTCTTCAGAACGCGTAAAACGGAAACTGTCCCAACTTCGCTGGCCCACCCTTCTGTAGATTCCCGCACGCACAACTTCACCTGATCCGACCGTATTTACGTCGGCAATTTTAATCGTTCAAACTTCTTTGATCTGTCCATTCTCGTTGGCGAAATTCATTGCTAAACGATTTTGATAAAAATGAGGAGCTGTTTCTGCTGTTCCCTGTTCCAGGGATGCAAATGCCTCGCGGGATACCATTTTGTAAGTGTCTCAGACAGCTTTACAATTCCTACGACTGGTCCTTCAGCAGAAACAGTGAGACAACAATCACATTTCGTCCTCGCGTTTAGGTCTCGGTGTGTTTCGGCGTGTGTGCCATCCTCTTCAGCTTCATCAACGGCGAGACAAAGCGTCCGGATATTCGTATCGTTGAAGTCATGCTCACCCTGGTGATCTTCATCGCTGCACTAGTTCTGGTATACGGACTGAAGCGGGTAAGGTTTTCACGGACAAGAAAGAGACTTGGCCATTTGCTTTCCCTTTCTCTTACAGAAAGATCGTTGCTTGTTGCTGTCATGGGGGATAGTTCAGGTCGTGAGGGTCATCCTCGAAGTCGTAGTCCTGTTGAGCGCCATCAATGATCACACCAATGGACATGCAGAGGACGGGGAAACTCCATATATATTTGTATGTTTATTGACATATTATAACTGTTTCATGAGATCTCACCGCCGTAGTGTCTTCCCTTTCCAGCTGATATTCCGAATGAATGCCGCCCTGAAAGTCAGAAGTAGCTTAATAATCTGCTACATTATTGCCATCACTGTCGACCTTATCCTCAATGTAATAAGCTGATGATGCAGCACACTGCACAGACCCTATTCAATCTGTCTAACTCTTTCTGACCCTGTCTTGGGGTTCTTTGCAGGTCATTTGTCTGGGGGCAATTCGCAAGTACCGGTTTGTATTGGCAGGAGCCAACGTACTGGCAGGAGCCAACGTATTGGCAGGAGCCAACGGTGTTCCGGTTATGTATCAAGCACCGGAAGCAGATCAGAAACGAGGACTTGTTTGACGACACGTATTCATTCATCCTGCTCATGTAGAATGCGAATTTTTGCAGGTCATTTTATGCTCTACATATTTCTTTTTTATGTAATAAATATATTAGAAATTCCCTGCTTATTGATCTCCTCAAGTTCTTTCTTGCGAAATGTTAAAATCAGCAAATACCGGTTTGTGTTTAGTTACTTGCTTTCTCACAGAAATTCTGTGGTCTATGAATAATGGGTTTAACATTAGTAATATTGCAAAAAGTAATTAAGATTATAAAAAAAGCGGTGCTGTTTGAATGGTTACGCTGACCGCCGGTTCGTCCGTCGTTTTCCCAGCGACTGCTTAAAAAACCGCTTCGCAGCTGTATACGCGAAGGTACAAGGTAAAACGCTTCAACGGAGATTCCGCAGATGGAATGACTCCAGATCTTGGCTATTTAATGTTACAGTACCATAAAGTAATGTACAGTACTACAGAAGCTCAGGATGTCCAGCCAGATCATGAGGTTAATTACGAATAGTAATATAAAAAGGAACACCGCCGGAAGGGAACAGAAAGCCGAAGGAACACCGCCGTCGCCAACACACTTGAAAATAAATTGCCAATGGCTACTTCTTCCCTCTCGTCCTCCGATCCCGTCCGTTCTCCTTCCTCGGCCCCACGAAACTGACTGACAGATAGTGTATTTATTTGGTCAGCAGCGTGGCGGCGAATTTGCATAAGCAGACTGCGCTCATGATGAGCGACAACGACGACGATGATGATGATGATGAAGAAGAAGACGGGATGGAAATTGGATGCCGAAATAAACACACAAGCACACAACTTTCGCTCCTCTTTTCTGTCCGGCAAAAAGGTTTTTCAAGGCTTTCGACGGGAAGCGCGTCCCCGAAGGAATTGGATGGGCGACCAGGATCAACAGATCACAAAGTAATACACTCGAACAGATCCCCGACTGGGTTTTATGCCAGATCATTGTGAAACTTCAAAGTACTTTAACGTAGTATCATATAGAAGCCCCAATTTATAGTAACATATAGAAGCCCCAATGTATAGAAACACATAGAAGCCCCAATGCAACTCAACTTACCGACGACCACGTCGGTTTTTGTACAATAATTAGTTGTGCAGACAATTGTGTAAAAGTCTGCCAGTTCTATATGCGTCGCAATATTGCAAGTGTTACCAAGGCTTGTCAGTATATTCCACCAATTTCAAGGTTGTGCGACGAGCCTTGTGTAATTGATGCAATACATAAACTAGCTGTATAATATTATATTTTTAAATTAGTGATTTTTTTTACAACACATCCAACTACTGGGGCGTCCTCCCAGGACGAGTTAAGGTTCTCCGCTAGGTGTCGCCGTAACTGTGTCTTGTACCGACAGATGGCGCATTTCCCCTGGTCCTTAGCAAAAACATAATTAGTAACGAAACACCATTTTTTGCTGCCAGAAATATCGATCCGGGCTGGCGGGTATCAACTGCGAAACTCTGAGCAGGAGTTTGGGAAGCGGTAAGTCAGGGAGCTCACAACAAGCATCATAGCAGGGGATCATTACACAGGCATTCCAGTACTCGTATGTCTGTGGACATTCCTTGATTTTACCAAAGAGGAAAAAAAGTTATTGCAGTATGCTGTACGCTGACACCAAATGTCACAAGCGTGGGGAATTGGAGCCCTTGATCTTTTCAGCGCCCCGTCGTCCTCGGAGTAGTAATGAAGTCCCACCACGCAATGCGGGTGCGTCACGTGCGGTTATCGGATCCCCGCACGCACAACCTCACCTGATCCGACCGTATCCACGTCTGCAATTGTGCGGTTTCACACTTCTTTTATCTGTTCATTGCTAAACGATTTTGATAAAAATGAGGAGCTGTTTCTGCTGTTCCCTGCTCCAAGGATGCAGATGCGTCGCGGGATACCATTTTGTAAGTGTCACTGACAGCTTTATTACTCCAAGGACTGCTCCTTCAGCAGAAAAAGTGAGACATCAATCACTTTTCGTACTTGTGTTTAGGTCTCGGCGTGTCTCGGAGTGTGTGCCATCCTCTTCAGCTTCGTCAACGGGGAGACAACTAGTCTGGGTATTCGTACCTTTGAAGTCATATTCCCCCTGGTGATCTTCATCGCTGCACTAGGTCTGGTATACGGACTGAAGCGGGTAAGATTTTCACGGACAGAAAAGAGACTGGACCATTTCCTTTCACTTTTTTTTACAGAAAGATCGTTGCTTGTTGCTGTCATGGATGATCGTTCAATCCGTGAGGATCGTCCTCGAAGTCGTAATCCTGATCATTCTGATATACACCTACGCAGTTCTTGATGATCACACCTATGCAGATGTAGATGTCGGAGAAACTGCACATTCGGAGGAAACTGCACATTCGGAGGAAACTGCACATTCTGACAATATCTCTGTATGATTATTGATTGATATATTATAACTGTTTCACGAGATCTTACCGCTGCAGTATCTTTCCCCTTCCAGCTGATGTTGGGAATGAATGCCGCCATGAAAGTCAGGAGTAGCTTACTAATCTGCTACATTATTGCCATCACTGCCGACATTATCCTCAATGTAATAAGCTGATGATGCAGCACATTGCACAGACCATTTCTAACTTTCTGACCCTGTCTTGGGGTTCTTTGCAGATCATCTGTCTGGAGGCAATTCGCAGTTACCGGGCAGTATTGGCAGGAGTCAACGGTGTTCCGGTCATCTACCAAGCACCGGAAGAAGATCAGAAACGAGGACTTGTTTGATGACGCGTATTCATTCATCCTGCCCGCATTGATGCGAATTTTTCTGGCAGTTTTACGCTCTACATATTCCGTTTTTATGTCACAGATATATATAAGAAATTAGAAAAAAAAATTCCCTGTTCATTGATCACCTTATTGATCTCTCGAAAATGTTATAGATATATTAGAAATTCCTTGCTTATTAATTCCCTCAAGTACTTTCTTGCGAAATGTTAAAATCAAGTGTGTAGTTACTTGCTTTCTCACAGAAATTTATGGTCCACGAATAATGAATTTAACATTAATCATACGGCAGAAAATAATTAAGATAATAAAAAAAGCGGTGTTGTTTGAATGGTAGCGCCGACCGCCGGTTCGTCCGCCGTTTTTCCAAGTGACTGCTCGAAACACCGTGTCGCAACTGTACGCATAGGTGCAAGGTAAAACGCATCAACAGAGATTCCGCAGATATCGTAATGACTCCAAATCTTGGCCAGTTAATGTTTCAGTACGAGGACTACAAGAGCTCAGGATGTCCAGCCAGATCATGAGGTCATATACGGTTTTCCTCTCCTGCATGCATTATGGTGCCTTGAGCATATTTGACTTCATTTTAACGATCAATACATTTGATGAAAAAAGAATACGAAACACGCTTAAGCAACTGCCAGAGGTTTCGCTGTGCTGCATTATACAAAACCGGAATATCTAGTTTTTAATTTTTGCCTCGAGAGCAGCCAAATCACAGCGCATCTCTCTGATCCCCTCCATGCATTAACACCCTCCACAGTTATTTCTGGCTCCACGTGCTCTCTCAGTTCTGTTCTTCATCGTCGGCATTCAGCGTTTTCAAGCCGGCAAAAAATATACTCGTCTTTGCTGCATGCTATAGCGAGGTTCTCTTAGGTACCCTCGGTCCCTCAAGTATCAACCAAGGATCCGAATGGCAGACTCCAAGCAGGACCAAAAACTTTGACCCATTTCGTTTGTTCTTAATCACACTGGATTCAATTGTAACACCTTTCCAATCTATTCCGTGAACGAGACGAAATTTCTAACTATTCGAAGTTAACTTGACGGAACGGAACCGAGGACTTAACATCAGCGGAACGGAACTGAGGACTAGACATTAGCATACAGCGTCCACGGCATCACCATGAAATCTTGCCTCTGCTGCAGTTTGCTTACTGGGTGTAAACTAGTGGCTGCTTACCAGATCGTAGGTTTGAATTTATAACTACATATTTATTGATTGGACTTCAATGCACTTCCCGCGTTTACCTAAACGGTGGATACCTTTTGGTTACAATTGAAATTTGTTTATTTTCCCCTTCCTTTAGGTTTCGGCCACCCTGGCGTTGTGTTTAGTCGTCGTGAGTCTTTTTCGGGATGAGCACGTTAGATATGTCAAAATTGGGGTAAAAGCCACAGTGCTCGTCCTAGTATTCCTTGCGGCATTGGCGCTCGTCTGGGGACTGCGCAAGGTAACTTGCCACAGTATATTAATACGATGAGGCCGGCAACGTTATTCGTATGGTTCCGATGTTTGGCCCTGAGCTTCAAATTGCATTATTTTCAGAAAAGTCCATGCTTGCTGCTGGTGTGGCTTATTTTCGAAGGTGTCGGGGTTGTATTTCTCATCTGTGACGTGATCTTTAACATTTATGGGGCTGCGACATTTGATGACGAGGAGGTACGTGGACGATATTTTCACATTTGCGGTTTCTTGCTGAGGGATGTCCTAATATTACCAAAACTATGCTATTGCATATAGCGCGTCACGCATGATGGATATTGGATCACGACGGTTATCATAGACTGGCTCAACATCCTCTTCTGCGTAAGTTGGAATTCATCTGCCAAAAAGCCGGGTCCATGAAAGCTAGCGTCTGCCTTAAACGGACGATCAGCCTTATCTAATATTATCAGGGACTTTTTATTCTAATATGCAGGTGCTGTGCATGGAGGCAGTGCGAAGTTATCGGACTCTTCTATTGGAAGAGGAAAGTCAACGGTCTCTTGGAGCAAAGTATCAGTATCAGGTCGCTCCAACTTCTGACGAAACTGCCGAACCGGAGAAACAAATTAAGCTTGATACACAGCTCTAGAAATGTACATGTATTCCAAATATATTTAATTTTATAACTTTATAAACTAAGGACAATACTGTTTCATATTTTCGTTAATACCCACAAGGCTATTCTGATCCTTTCGTGTACTATAGTTGGCGCTGGGTAGAGACGTGAGCGGTAGAATAAATTGGTGAATGGTGAGTCAATTACGATGAACCATTTCACAGAGGAAAGACCGCAGCAACGAACCAGTGACGTATGGTCCCACAAAGTGTCCGATAAATTGTATATACTAAAAAATTAGGCTAGATATTTTACATGGGATGCGAGACAGGTCGACTGGTACGTCTTCTCGGTGCAGATATTTTTAAAATTCTGGTTAGGAACTGAGATCCTAATGGGTTAGAGGTCCTCTGAAATTTCGAGCAAAGTCAAAGCTCAAGGGCATTATTACAAGGTGGTTTTAATGAGTGGCTATTTTACCCCCTGTTTGGGACCCCATAGAACCCCGGCTATTTGACCCCTCCCTGGATACATCGATGGGGGCCCTATAGCACTCCGGCTATTTTACCTTTCCCAAGAGTCCAATAGAAAAGCCTGACTATTTTACCCCTCCATGTTGTCCGCCCGTTTGTCCGTTATCCGTCCGTCTGTTATCAGACAGACGGCCAAAGAACGGACAACGGATGAATGGATGGCGGATGAACGGACAACAGACGGACGGACGGACGACCGATGAAC
Source organism: Hypsibius dujardini (assembly GCA_001579985.1). NCBI lineage: Eukaryota > Metazoa > Tardigrada > Eutardigrada > Parachela > Hypsibiidae > Hypsibius > Hypsibius dujardini. Next base: position 16,380 of record LRSR01007219.1, read on the forward strand.
GGAGGGACAACGGAGGGATAGATAAAGAGCAGACGGACGGACGGACAGACAGACAACGGACGGACAGAACAGACGGTCAGACAACGGAAGAACTGACAGACGAACGGACAGCATGGGAGGGGTAAAATAGCCAGGGTTCTATTGACCCCAGGGAGGGGTAAAATAGCCAGAGTTTTATTGGCCCCAGGGAGGTGTAAAGTAGCCAGGGATTTATTGACCCCAGGGAGGGGTAAAAGAGCCAGGGATTTATTGGACCCCAGGTAGGGATAAAATAGCCAGGATACTATTGAGCCCCAGGGAGGGGTAAAATAGTCGAGGTGCTATTGGGCCCCTCACACTACAAGGAAGGGGTAAAATAGCTGTAGCCCATATTTTATTTTGATGCTACTTGCAATGCGTGTGCACCGTCACGATGTGATCCAAAGTTGCAGGTTGCAACCAAAAGATCTCAATCATTTTCTTACCCTAAAAATAAAAGCATATTTCATTGAGAATTTGTGGAAAGCTTTCCTCGCAAAGCCAACTTGCTTACCTTTATAAACGTACCCTGGTGATCTGAGAATAGTTTCGCCAGCCACATTCCTCGGACATACGCTGAAATGTATTTGCTAAACGAATAATAACAAACAAAACTGGTCGCACGACGGGATCAATCAAGAATTGATCATTCAACACCCACCTTGACCGTGACACTCCATACGGCACGCAGAATTCATGGCGTCACCGAACCTGATCCAAAAAGCAACAAAAGTGTTTCAGACACCCGAAGAACACATAGATGTACATCTATTACGGGATTTTCCGTAATTGACTTACAGACAATATCGAGGCATTCTTGATTCAATCAGGCCAGCTTATGGACGAGTACAGGTTATAAAGCAAATTTGGGCCTAGGGCCTGGGGCCTAGGGACAAGTGCAGGTTATAAAGCAAATTTCTGCGAAGATCTTGGCACTACGCTGTACTATCAATGGATCCGTTTGGGGAACCTACCAGAATCCATACCGAAACAAAGGCATGAGAAATGTCCCACTAACTTGGCAAGTGGCCGAAAGTTTATAATTTTAAGGCAAGTCTGCAATACGAGTATCTCAACGACAAGGCACCCAATGAGCTGTTTTGGTGCCGTAAAGAGACATACATGAAGTTTGGAAGACATCGGATGATCTGAATAGGATTCCTTTAAAATATTAATCAGGTCGCATTATGGATTGGTTAGTTTTACATTCAGGATCTCCCATTGTCAAATACAGCAATGGTGATTAAGGGAAAATTCACTGAAGTGAAAACGGCACCAGCAATTGCCAAAACCCTCAGGAACATTGTCAGTTGTCCCACAAGAAAACACCGGGAACTCTAGCTTTGTTCTCAATGAGACCACTGTAGTGTACTGCTACAAAACGTTCAATTCGTACAATCACTTTACGCAATCCCGCTTAGGTGATGCAACCAGTACGCTTGTTATGCATACCGGTATGGAACTGCAGATGAATAGAAAGGACGTGGAGAACCGCAAACACGGATGAGGCATAATAATGAGGATCCATCTGACACTTGAACCCGTGAACCGTTAACTTAGGTCAACATCCGGGAGAAAAAAAACCGAGTGCATGATGAATAAGCGAAGGCCAGCGAGAGCTTAATCCTACGCGAACAACGCTTCCTCTTTTCGAAGTGTTTGCGATGGCACAATAAAACAAACTGAGAGCAAAATTTACGAATAGTAATTGCGATCCGAAATAAATTGTGGAGGGTCTCCTCAGTCCTGCATGACAGAACAAGCTTCCCACCATGCTACCAATTAGAGTACCCGGAACCTAAAGGCTTAAATACGTTTGGACGCTAATGAAGATAATAATAATACCCCACGCTTAAACGGCGTTTTAGATTAAGCAGAGACAATAACGGGCGTTTAATTCCGAAAGAACGCTTGCATAGTGCTGTATATCTGTACTCTGTAAGTGGGCAATCCATAATGCATAGGCAATTCACCGGCAATCAAGGAGCACAGTTGATTAATGAAGAGATGATAGGCGGAAGGCAAGACGTGTAGTATAAAATGCCATTCAATCCATTGTCTGTTTTATTATACGAATATTACTGTAAGGAGCGGTTGATCAGTCGGATTTGACATTCCTGTCTGCTGCACGTAGCCAAAATGTTTCGATCATCCCTTTTCCCTAAAAAGCGATTTACTGTACAATTCATTTTGATTTTCCTGATAGGAAACATTTTTTACCTTCACAGCAGTGAGCCCTCGCGAAACAAACTCAAACTGTCTGTTCGATCCAGAATGTGCGGTCCCCACCATTTTCCGAGAAAAGATGCTGACGTGAATCTTATTTGCTGCAAAAGTAAAGGAAAAAGTTTGATTCAAGTGCGCTGTATGGTAACCTTAGCGAACGGTAGGTTAACCGAGTCCCGGAAATAGTCACAAAAGATTACCTTGCCCGTGAGATTCCATCCGGCTCGCTGTGTTCATTGTATCTCCGAAACTGCCGAAGGTACCCAACCAAGCTTCAAAAGGATTCGACTTGACCGTGGATTTTAACTTACAGACAATACCGCGGCATCCTCGAGCCAACCACTCCAGCAGCAAGCGGACCTAAAGAAAGATTTGACATTACTGTAAATGATGACTGCTCTTGGCGGTGGCAGTTAAGTACTGTACTCTCTCGAGCTGCTTTTTAGACCCACCCGTACATTATGACTGCACACACCGTGCTTCACTGCAGTCATAATATACGGTGGATCTAAAACGCAGCACCAAATGATTGAGACAGTTAAGTAATGTGTCCAATACATAGTAGTTGTGGCAGGAGTATTCCTTAACAACCTGAATTTATTCCAAAGCGAGGGCAAGGCGTAATATCACCCCAGGTGGGCAAGTGCATCTTATTTCCAGCCGTTCGTAATTTTAAGGCAAGTCGGCATATCTCGTCGGCATGCTTCTGACCGTTTCGTATTGGCAGACCACTGACGACCTAAGCGGGATAACAACGATCAGTTTGCATGGTGACAAGCTTGTGAAGCGAATCAAAATCAGCACTCACAACATAGGAGTCATTGATGGTTTCCACCTTGTAAGCATCAAAATGGGGTACTACTTTATCAAAGGCCGTATGTATTTGACCGAGGAAGGCAATCACATCCAGTGGACCACATTCTGCCACGATGCGGCTGAACACGGGGATGTCGCTGAATAAGACAGTGGCACTCTCAAAAAATTCGGCTTGAATGGGTTCGTTATTTCGCAACTTGGCAATGACCAGGCTATCAAATAATAAAATAGTGTTAAGAAAGGGGTATTTTTGGAAGATTCTTATATGCAATCGCAGTCTAACCTTGGTAGCATTTCATGCAGAAGGTCGTCGAGCTTTTTCCGTTCGTCCAAGAGATCTGCAGATCGTGCGGCAACATCCGCTTCGAGTTCGTCTGCATAAGTCTGTAGTCGTCCGAGCAAGATTTCAACCACGTTTGTGCCGGAGAGTTTCAAGTTTTTGACCCATGTGTTCAGGTCATTTGACGTGGGTCGATGTTGAGGTTCCACGTTTAAGCAACGCACTATAACATCTTGCGGGGTCATAGAGGAGAGTGCTCCTTTAGTCTGCCCAAAAGGGACCGTAAAAGTCATTGCATCAGCCGAGAGAAGGTCAACCATGACATGTCCGAATGCAAGAATATCAGCGGCCTGGATTACGTGTGTCTCATCTCTTGTTCGCCGGTGTTTGTTTCGGCTGGCATTCAAAGGCGTGCTAGTCAGCAAGTCCTCGAGCTGTTTGAATCCAGTCTTGCCGATTCGTACAGTGTATCGCTCGTTCACAAGGCAGACTTCGCTGCAGAACGAGCCATGATATTTCAAGGTCGATGTGTGGATGTAATGCAATCCCTGGCAAAGGGAGACGCAGACAGAATATGACAAGGTGCATACTGGTCTACTCAAAAGATCGAAACTTATTAATGCAAAAACACCCTGATGAATTTACCTGTGCAATATTAACCATCAATGCAAGACACACATCCACATAGGCGAAAATTGGGCTCCTTGAGCGGAGCGTTAGAATATCACCGACTGCTGGACGTTCGTAGACTAACTGACACGTGGTTCCATCCAAAATGACTCCGTAAATGTCTCCCAGGTACGTGTGTCGAACACGAGAAATCTAAAACAGGATTGAAGGTTGGGCTGATTGAGTCCAGTGCTTTTGAGTACATCAAACGTTCAGGGAATCAGAAATCTTACATTCAAGACTCCTTGCAATATGGCGGTTTCTTGCTGTCGCGTAACTTTCTTGCGGTCCGCCTGCGAATGCAACGTCTTCACGAACACATTTTGTTCCTTATATTTGCCGGTTAAGCCCATGACACTCTGTTCGTCGCTCGCATCGACAGTCTTTTCGCTGTCAAGACGCGAAACACTTTTATCCACAAGCACATCCTTTTGTTCGATTAGAAGATGAGCCAGGTGTTCGCTCGAACTTTTTCGTCTGCAATATGTATAAGTGCGGTAGTGATTCCTTTCTTAAACAAATCCCACTACATCGCAAGGGTCAAATCAACCCGTAATTTCAATGACGCACCTCATCACAAACGCCGTCAGCAAGGTGGCTGCGATCAGTGCGATACACAGGAGAGGTATCAGCATTTGAAGCAGCTCTGAAAAGTCATTTGCGTGTTGTCGGTGTGCTATTATTCCATATTAAAGAAAAGTATATCCTCACCTTTGCTTTTCTGCGATATACACTTTTCGCCGTACAGTCCGCATGCGGGAAAATCAGGCGGTAGGGTATTATTCCCGAACCAGTCAAGTGATTCATGAGGGAAAAGAACGGTGTGGTTCGGAATGCTGAACTGCAAGAAGGTCTGTCAAGGACAGTAAAGCGTTTAGTAGTACAGTAGTTACTAAGATGGAATATTATTAAATTAGTCTGACACTGTCTGAATGAACCCGCTACACTTTTGTAGTGTAGCTACATTAGATGCCTGTGCGTGATGTACCTCAAATTTGCCGGAATGGCCCAGACGCAGTATTGGTGCGGGTATAATCATGGCCCCGATTTCGTTAAGATAGAAGCTACGCGAGGGTAAGCGGTACGTTCGATTGGCCATTTCCTTGACGAAGTCTTCGATGGCCATACTGGACAAGCGCGTCTCCAACCGCAGAAAAGTCTAGTGAGTGGAGGACATTGAGCGATTTTGGTTTGGCTTTATATAATCAATCAATCAAGTAAAATACTTAAGGGTAAAGTACTACGGACCTCAGCAAAAACTTCCATCCATTCGTACGCCCGAATGGGATCAACAATTGCCTGCAGATTTTTAACAGTTTTGGTACGAGGTAAAATTATTAATTCGGCGAACGGGCAAAATTGCTTTTAACTCGCATAGTTCGCGAATTGTGCATATTGCTCATTCACGTACCAGGTCTTCAGCCGACACCGTCCAGTTGTACCGTCTGGCGTATTCCGACCGGATCGTTCGACTCAGATTAGGCGCCCCAGCCCATTCGTCGGACCCATCTTGAACAATTAATAGGGATCGGAAAGCGTTAAATGCAGCCTAAAATAAAGTCATTTCTGGCATCATTGAGAATCAAGCTAATTGTAAGCTGGGGCTATTAGTTCGTCTACATTTTTTTTTGTGCCGATTTGTAATCAAACCTTATCAGTTGGGCCTCCTGTAGCCCAGAAAATACTGTCTTTAGATGGGGTCCCTTGAATTCCGTATGTAAAGAATACCTTTGAATAATAGAAAATGTTTTGTTAAAAATTATTCTAACGTATTGGCAACTCCAGGGAATAAACTCCAGTATGTCTGTAAACTTACGAAATCTCCATTGGTCAAATTGCGTCCGCCCGCCTCAATCTACAACACAATGTACAACAGTCTTCAGCTATAATTTTTTCATTGGTTTTTCAAACATGTCTGGGTCTTACCATAAACCGCCTCAATATGTCCGGTTGTAGCAAAATAAGAGTCACTATAAGTAGACAACTCGTATTACAAATAGAATGACTGCGACCATACACGCAGGGACAAGCGAGGCTCACCCCGTTTGCTGATAACGAACTTCCATGTCTGTTCGTCAAATTCTACGTACTCTTCCCCGTCAGGTGTCCATTGCATTGGTAAGGCAAAGAAATCAACTTTGAGGTTATCGTACTGGAGGTACGCGAAGAAGTGTGTTCGCTGGTCAAACATGTACCCATTCCCGTCATTGAGAATGTGAACAACGTTCAATTCTGTCCACGAAAATTGTCGTGCAAGAAACCCTAAGGTATAGGAGAAGAAGTCGTCCGGCATGGCAAATAAGCTCAAAGTGGTCGGGAACCGGACGTTGTTGGAGAACTGCAGGGTGTTAGCATGCATGCCGAGAAACGTGGACGTCGCTATTGCAGAGAGGAACATATATCACCAGGTGTCTGTCGTGCGCTGGGACAGGCCAATTGACTCACCACTTGCAAAATTCACAACCTCTAAAGCAGAATAAGCACAACCTAAAAAGATTCAAGGGTAACTACTTCTGTCGCATTGATGCGATAAAAATGTCTACTGGTACATGTCTACGATGGGAATAGATTGACCCGTCGATGTGTAGATTGTTTCTTACTATCAGTGTTTAGAATGGGGAATTGGTCGGTGAGGTCCCCCGAAAACAGCTGTGGGTTGTCGTAATAGAATGGCCCAAGTAGTTCCATGACATGTTGCGAACCCTCTGTACATTCCTCTGGCGATGACCTGAGCCTAATTAGTTGCTTATCCGTCAATGAGTTGTTTTGATAACGCAGTGAAACGTGCGTAAAGTTTTGTAAGGCAGGATTGGACTGCTGTAGCATGTTCATTAGGATCTCCGCCGCCGGATTGGAAAGGATAAATCCGTTCCGATCGCCGTCCGTCATTGAAATGGTAATCAAGGTAAAGTTTACGGAGTCGCTTGGCAATACCATCCAATAAGCCATTAGTATAACGAGGAACATGGTTCATTTATCAGGCAGCAGTAATATTACAAACGAACACCTAAATGTTCGTCCATTTGTGTTTACAGGACTATTTGTACCATTTATACAGGACTG
>LRSR01007221.1:0-12220 GCA_001579985.1 Hypsibius dujardini
CACAGACACAGACACAGACAGCTTAGTTCAAATGCGGGCCAAGAAATATGAGTCAGACCGTGCTGTTACTTCGAGTCCTGTTGGAGTCAGCGACCGCGGTCATGATCGTCTTCGAGATCCCAATCTCGGCGTGGATTTTTACATAATTCAGTGAGAAGGAGCCAGCACCTCGCGTTGTTCGTACAGATAACTAAGTTACATCACTACAGTGCCGTCCTCACGCTAGCAGAAAAAAACAGTACTACACGCGCGGCCAGCTTCCTTTTTTTCTGTGCAACCACAACAACATCAACTCAACGAAACACATCACGCTTCCGAGAACGCCGAAATTTAACTAAGCGGTTACTCATCCCATCTCCAAATCTTCCTCCACTTTGCCAGGGTCCACAAAATCACACGTCCAAAACTTTAGTTGAATTTTCGTAGCAGCTAATGAGCCTTCTATATATATATTTTATCACTATCGGTGGACGTTCCTAATCCTACACATAATATTCTGCGCGAGTTTTAAGTTCTTTGCTAGACAAATTTTCCAGTTCCCAATTAACATCCGCACCCTTGCAGCACGAACCCCGCACCCTTGCAGCACGAACCCCGCACCCTTGCAGCACTAACCCCGCGTGGAATTATGGGCACGAAGCTCCATCATGGCACGTCACTTCATCCGGCCGTTCTTCCTGCTGCTCTTGCCCTTCTCATATACGGTGAGTTGTCGCAAAGTAATTCCACGTACAATCGCAGTAGATGTACTGTGATTCATTTGACGAATAAATTTAGCTCTGAGCCATTCCTCTGGATACGCCGTTTACGCACAGTCGTCCAGCGCCGCAACGGACCCCTCGTCTACAGGCACGACCTCCGAGACCACCACTGTCTCCGGTGCCACCACAAGTGACACCACCACCGTCTCCGGAGCAACCACGGCTGGACCGTCCACCACGACCGTTTCAGGTTAGAGCTCTTTCCATATCATGCTTATTATTCGATGTAAAGTTGAATTGACACAGGCACAGACACAGCCACAGACACAGACACAGACACAGATACAGACACAGACACGATACCGACACAGACACAGACACAGACACGATACCGACACAGACACAGACACAGACACAGACACAGACACAGACACAGACACAGACACAGACACAGACACAGACACAGACACACACACACACACACACACACACACACACACAGACACAGACACAGACACAGACTCAGACACAGACACAGACACCAGGACCGTTTCAGTTAGAGCTCTTTCCATTTCATGTTTATCATTCGATGTGAAGTTGAATTAAATTAACCGGCTTAAAAAAACCGGCCTTAAGAATATTTCGAGTACATTTCAAACAATGCATGTCAAATGTATGTGTGTACTGCAGGTGCGACCACTTCAGACACGACGACGGGGCCTTCCACCACCACGGCAGCAGGTTGGTGGTGTTTGAATGTAAACTTTTCGGGATTTCGAATGGACAAATCATTTCGCAGGTGCTTCCACCACGGCCTCGACCACTACGGTGTCGGGCGCCACCACCACGACGGGATCAACGACCACCGTGTCGGGCGCCACCACCGTGACGGGATCAACCACCACGGTGTCGGGAGCCTCCACCACAACCGGGACCGGAGCGACCACCGTCTCCGGGGCAACTACCACCGTCTCGGGAGCCACGACCGCCGGGACCGGACCGACCACAACTGGTGGCTCCGTCCCACCCTGCTACACCACCACTACCACTCAAGCGGCGACCACAACCGCAGCCACCACCACCCTGCCACCGTGTGGAGCGACCTATCCGACGACGAAAGCCTCGACCGCCGGCTATACCTACCCAACGAAGAAGCCGACGGGTTACCGGTACCCGACGACCGGCAAGCCGGCGTACGGTCCGTACGGTGGACGGTACCGGAAGACCACGCCCCGTTACTACCGGAGACCTTCGTATTTCAGTCCCGGCTGCGAGTATCCCGACCGTCGTCGGCATTGCCCGAAGCTGATCGAGGAGATCGCGGAGATCGGGATAGATCTGTGCACGGGAAAGGGAGCACTCAGTCAGGAGAACCAGGAGGAGCTGAAGGAGGTGCGGCAGCTGTGCCTGGGGACTTGTCGGTGCTCGGCCCTCTCGGAGAACTACCGTTACCGGGTGCAGCATCCGGGGCAGCGTCCGTCGGCCGGCCGGGAATACGATCCTGACTGGTGAAAGGTTCCTTTCCGTGCTTTGAACTTAGCGGTTGTTTTTTGCTCAACTTTTTGTACCATGATAACGGAAGGGGTCTTTCGCGAAACGGTATTTTTTGTAAGCGTTTTCATCGGGAGTGTAAATAATTCATGTGCCAGGCCGATGTCGTTGTCGATGTCGTTTTGTACGTACATGCCTTATTACGATGTGTATGAAAAAAAAATCCACCACGTGTATAAAGATTTGCATTAACAACACGCGATTCCACTGCTGTCATTCGCCCTGAGTTCTCCGTCCTTCAACCGCTTGCTAATCCCTTTGTCCGTTCACCAATCGTTACATTGTTCATCGGTTCGCCCCTTCAAGCATCCTTCCTTTCCTTCGTCACCTCGCTCATTTTTTCTCGACTCTTCCTGTTCATCCTTCCGTCCTTCCGTTCCCCGTTCTTCCGTTCCCCGTCCTTCCGTTCCCCGTCCTTCCGTTCCCCGTCCTTCCGTTCCCCGTCCTTCCGTTCCCCGTTTGACTGAATTCAGAGGTGGTCAGGTCGTACCACTAGTCTATTTCAATCGCTGCGAGGATTGCTTTAACCATGCCGTCGGGCCACGGTCCCCTACCGTCTTGTCGGTGTTGTTCACAACTGACTAGTCAGCCGGCTAAAAAGTTTCGTCGAGCCTGAAAAGTTCTCGTTTATACTGATAAAAAAAAGTTGATTCCCGTAACTGTGAAGAAGGTTCGTTGAATCATTTTCCATGTACAGAGTACTAGACCTAAACTGCTGGTGCACACTACAAAAAACGTCGAGGCGAGGCCTTTTCTTTCCTCTGACAGATGAGGCAACTCATCACCGCGTCTGTAATCGAATCATGCGTGCAAGTTCGATTCATTTCATCGTCCCATCGGACAACAGACATTCTAAGGGTCCGCGAAAGCATCTGATCATGATTTCTGCAGTACACTTCGCTGCTCAATCTGTCACCCCATCACTATGGAATGTGCATGCCCAGGATTTTTGAGGTCCGATTTACAGCTCCGTTTTTCATATACGGACTTCCCTGTAATTGTTTTTCGATCACCGTTCCGCGAAATTTCGCGCCTGCCAAGAGCCTCAAGAGGAATTATGGGGAAAACGCCGAAATATCGCAGGTTATTATTTGATGCGGCGACCATTCATGCTGCCATTGCAATGATCTGTTTTGGTGAGAATAAAATTGATTTTTTAAATCAGATTTTGATTGATTTTACGTGAACTATTTCTAAACAAGTGCTAGCTTCTTTAAAGCTGCTTATTTATTTTTGAAATTAAAACTAAATTTATGACATACGCCAAGTGTTTAATTTTTTCCATAAGTTTACTTGAATAGAGGATGTACGTATAATCCTGTAAAGTAATCCTGTTTTTTTTGTGTATTTAGTTTTAAGTGACTCTTCCACAATACGTATTGCTGACGCTGCCAACACCCTGTCCATCGTGGCTACTGTCGCACCAGCGGTTACCACCACGAAAAACCTCAATCCGACCACCGCGATGGATGCGCCAACCACCATCGGCGGACCGCCACCCACAATCGGAGCAGTGGTAATACCGATTACCGTACCGACCACTAAGGACACGACTACCGAATCGGAGAAAACAAAACCAACCACAAGCAAATCGTCAACTTCGGTCGCAACTACCGTCCTAGCGACAACCACGGTGCCGACCACAACCAAACCGACTACGACGTCACCGACTACAACCAAACCGACTACCACGTCACCGAGCACAACCAAACCGACTACCACGGTACCGACTACAACCAAACCGACTACCACGTCACCGAGCACAACCAGACCGACTACCACGGTACCGATTACAACCAAACCAACAACCACGGTACCGACCACAACCGAACTGACGACCACCAAACCGACAACCACGGTACCAACTACAACCGAATCCACTACTACGGTACCGACCACGACCGAACCGACGACCACCAAACCGACTACAACGGTACCGACGATCACAGTACCGACCACAACTGAACCGATTACCACGGTACCGACTACAACCGAAACCACTACCATCGTACCGATCACAACCGAAACCACTACCACCGTACCGACTACGACCGAAACCACTACCACCGTACCGACCACAACCGAAACCACTACCACCGTACCGACTACGACCGAACCGATTATCACGGTACCGACTACGACCGAACCGACGACTACCATACCGACCACAACCGAAACCACTACCACCGCACCGACTACGACCGAACCGATTATCCTGCTACCGACTACGACCGAACCGACGACTACCATACCGACCACAACCGAAACAACCACAACCGAAACCACAACCACCGTACCGACTACGACCGAACCGACGACTACGGTATCGACCACAACCGAACCGATTACCGCGGTACCATCTACAACCGAAACCACTACCATCGTACCGACCACAACCGAACCGATCACCGCGGTACCATCTACAACTGAAACCACTACCACCGTACCGACCACAACCGAAACCACTACCACCGTACCGACTACGACCGAACCGACGACTATCGAACCGACCACAACGGAACGCAACACCACGGTACCGACCACTTCCGTCCCGACCAGCACCGTTCCCACACATTCCACGACAACCGCAGCAGAGTCAACTGAACCAGCCGTTATGACGACCACAACCACAGCCAACACGCTTCCCGCATCGACTAGCACAGCTCCGTCCACCTCTAAGCCAACTACGATCTTACCGCCGACTATCTCAGCGTCCGTACCGTCTACCACCGGGACCACTGCTCAATTCACGTCTAAAACCACCGCTATGCCACCGTGTGGTGCGACCTATCCGACGACGAAAGCCTCGACCGCCGGCTATACCTACCCAACGAAGAAGCCGACGGGTTACCGGTACCCGACGACCGGCAAACCGACGTACGGTCCGTACGGTGAACGGTACCGGAAGACCACGCCCCGTTACTACCGGAGACCTTCGTATTTCAGTCCCGGTTGCGAGTATCCCGACCGTCGCCGGCATTGCCCGAAGCTGATCGCGGAGATCGAGGAGATCGGGATAGATCTGTGCACGGGAAAGGGAGCACGCAGTCAGGCGAACCAGGAGGAGCTGAAGGAGGTACGGCAGTTGTGCTGGGGAACGTGTCGATGCCGGCAGGCCTTGACGGAGAAGCTACGCTACAAGGTGCAGCATCCTAATCGAGTTCCAGCCAATGGCCAGATCAACGATCCTGTGGGTATCAAATATTGAGTTTCTTCTCGTTCTTTTTGGAGTTTTTATGATGTCTTTCGACGCTGCAATTTTTTAGTTTTCAACTAACCGGCTATGGTATCTGTCTTAAATTATATTTTGGGAGGACCCTTCTTTCTGTACAAAGGACAATACATTATAATAACTCTGTATATGTAAATGGTCCAGTGATCTCTAGTCAAGTGCATGACTCGTTCTATTTCCGAATGTCATTGTTTGAACATCCAATCTTGCTTCCGTCCTTTCGGTCGTCAGTCCGTCATCCGCCTATTCGTCTGTGCATTCGTCAGTCCGGCCGGCCATCTTGCCATCTTTCTGTTAGTTTGTCCCTCCGCTCGACCATCCGCTCATCTTTCCGTCAATCAGTACGTCCATCCGTCTGATCCCTGACTTTCCACCCGTCCGTCCATGCGTCCGACCGTCCATGCGTCCGACCGTCCATCCGTCCATCCGTCCGTCCATGCGTCCGACCGTCTATCTGTCCGTCCATGCGTCCGACCGTCCATCCATTCGCTTACCCGTCATTTCCTCCCATCAGACCTATTTAGCTCACCGAACAATCAGTAGAACAAGCGTTGAGAAAGTGCCAGATCGTGAAACGGAGAGTTCGACGACTGATTGATCCTATTGCGAAGATGTGACTCGGTTCATTGTGTCTACCCTATACACTATAAAGTATAGAGTCTCAAAAGCCGACTTTTCTTCTGCAATTCCCTTCGTCATACATCTACTAGGTACTTGATTTTGGCGGTGGGCGATAACGTATCATGAACAAAAAGGTGTGCCCGAAAGGACAACAGACGCCGACAGCATTACCGCATATAAAAAGGGTATCCAGACAACCCGTTTGTTGTTCGCTGACCGCACGGCGGACAAAAACTGATTACGTAAGCAAGCCATTTTATCTGTAAATACCACCATGCGCTCTCAAGGTCCACGAAAGTGAATGCCCGTCATCCGTCACCCGTACGAATCATTCACTGCTGGGTGTCCACACTATACCGACGACGTAGACACCATATTGTGCACATGGCCCCAATGATAATATATACTCCGGAGGTATAGCGAGAGGTGCAATGGGAAGTGTAACTGAAAGTATAAATATATGCGGCCAAATGTACCTTTTAGATTTCGTTTTTTACCCTCAATGACAAAAACATCCGGAAGGGCATAATTATACTTATATGGTAAATTTAGGCAGTATGAAAATCCACACATATCTCAGACCTTCTTTATTTCGCATATCACAGTACGAGTAAAATCAAGCACAACAGCAAAAAAAACAACGACGAGCCCGTGAAGCCAGGCAGACAGCAATTCGAAATTCGACCAACCCTAGAACTGCCGAACTTGCAGACAGCCCTACCCGATGGATTCATTGATTAGCTCTTCAAAGATTTGACTGATGCGTTCAACCGAGAGTTCTGCCGTTGTCCTAACTTAGTTTTGAATCATGTTAATTTTTGTTAAACCCTATATGATTTTCTAATTAACTCTATAATTTTAAATACACCCTAATCCCTAAAACGGCAGAAGTCCGAGCAAACGCAGGCGCAAACAAGACCCGCAGAGCCAATCAAGAGATCAATTGAAGAAGTCTACCTGGAAATCATGCAGCTCCAACGGTCGACCGAAATGGAAAGAAAACAGCACCAAAAACACGTAACATCCCTTGAGCCTGCACATAATCAAACTACATTTTGAATTCCGCATCCAAAAAGTATTAAGAATCAATGTTTCAATAACACTGGAAGATCAAAATCGAAGAAAACTAAAAGGACGTCAATTCTCCATGCCAAAAATTGCTGGTCTTCAAGCTTTGTTATTTGGCACGTGATCGAAAATAATATAAATCATGATAAAAATGTATTCATAGGCGCGATTAAAAACCAGAAGAAACGAAAAGCTGTCAAGAAAAGCAAATAGTTCGAAAAAATAAAATCATAATTAGTCGCAAGAGCTTTTTTGTCTTGCAGGACATTTCCAAAACAATTTCTACCTCTCTTTACACCGGGCAAATTTTTACCTCAACAGTGAAAATTTATCCCTCCCAATGAACGCCGCGTATAACGGGAGGACATCTGTCTCAGAATATTATTAGGGTATGACGCTCTATGATTGAAATGGATCTGTGCACGGGAAAGGGGGCACGCAGTCAGGCGAATCAGGAGGAGGTGCGGCAGTTGTGCTGGGAAGCGTGTCGATGCCGGGAGGTCTTGCCGGAGAAGATGCGTTACAGGTTGCAACACCCGAATTATCGTCCCGCAACTTGATAAGACATCTTTTTCCTTATTTATGGTTGTCTGAGATTAAGTGCCTGTGATATCGAGCTTTACTCCTTGTCCCTTAAGGACGGACGTTTTATGGACGTGGCGGTTTCTTTTGCGCTTCACCTACCGCCCTATTATCACCTATTGTGCCGTTGTACTACATAAAAATAATAGGTTTTGCCTTAGCCTTTCTTTCCAATTTCTAATTTCTCCTTCATACTGATAAAAAACAGTTGATTCCCGTAACTATGAAGAACGTTTGTTGAATCATTTTCCATGTACAGAGTACTAGACCTAAACTGCTGGTGCACACTACAAAAAACGTCGAGGCGAGGTCTTTTCTTTCCTCTGACAGATGAGGCAACTCATCACCGCGTCTGTAATCGAATCATGCGTGCAAGTTCGATTCATTTCATCGTCTCATCGAACAACAGACATTCAAAGGGTCCACGAAAGCATCTGATCATGATTTCTGCAGTACACTTCGCTGCTCAATCTGTCACCCCAGCACTGTGGAATGTGCATGCCCAGGATTTTTGAGGTCCGATTTACAGCTCCATTTTTCATATACGGACTTCCCTGTAATTGTTTTCGATCACCGTTCCGCGAAATTTCGCGCCTGCCAAGAACACCAGAAAGGAATTATGGGGAAAACGCCGAAATATCGCAGGTTAATTAATCCGGCGACCATTCATGCTGCCATTGCAATGATCTGTCTCGGTGAGAAGTATACTAAATTTGTTTTTAATTTTACGTGAACTATTTCTAAACGAGTGCGAGCTTCTTTAAATCTTTAAAGCTTTAAAGCTTCAATTTAAAAATCGAAACTAAACTTATAACACACACCAGTTAAACAAAGGATGCACGTGTAATCCTGTAACGGAATCCCGCTTTTTTTGTAGTTTTGAGTGAGCCTTCTATCATACATATTGCCGACGCTGCCAACACCCTGCCCATTGTGGCCCCTGTTGCTCCAGCTGCTACCACCACGGTGGATGCGCTAACCACCACGGTGGATGCGCTAACCACCACGGTGGATGCGCTAACCACCACGGTGGATGCGCTAACCACCACGGTGAATGCGCTAACCACCACGGTGGATGTACTAACCACCACGGTGGATGCGCTAACCACCACGGTGGATGCGCTAGCCACCATCGGCGGACCGCCACCCACAATCGGAGCACCGGTACTACCGACCACCGTACCAACCGCTACGGATACGACCACCGAATCGGAGACAACAGAATCGACCACAAGCCAATCGTCGACTTCGGTTGCGACTACTACGGTACCGACGACCACGGTACCGACGATCACAGTACCGACCACCACGATACCGACCACGACCGAACCGACCATCACAGTACCGACGACCACAGTACCGACCACCACGGTACCGACCACCACGGTACCGACCACCACGGTACCGACGACCACGGTACCGACGACCACGGTACCGACAACGGCAACCGTTTCTGGAGCTTCTACCACGACCGGAACAGGAACGACTACCACAGGGCCAACTACCACCGTTTCGGGTGTCACGATCATCACCGACACCACGACCGCCGGGACCGGAACAACCGGCTACACCTACCCTACCACAACGGGAGCGACGACCACCGTCTCCGGACCAACTACAACTGGTGGTTCCGTCCCACCCTGCTACACCACCACTACCACTCAAGCGGCGACCACCACCGCAGCCACCACCACCCTGCCACCGTGTGGAGCGACCTATCCGACGACGACGAAAGTCTCGACCGCCGGCTATACCTACCCAACGAAGAAGCCGACGGGTTACCGGTACCCGACGACCGGCAAGCCGACGTACCGTCCGTACGGCGGACGGTACCGGAAGACCACGCCCCGTTCCTACCGGAGACCTTCGTATTTCAGTCCCGGTTGCGAGTATCCCGACCGTCGTCGGCATTGCCCGAAGCTGATCGAGGAGATCGAGGAGATCGGGATAGATCTGTGCACGGGAAAGGGAGCACGCAGTCAGGCGAACCAGGAGGAGCTGAAGGAGGTACGGCAGTTGTGCTGGGGAACGTGTCGATGCCGACAGGCCTTAACGAAGAAGCTGCGCTACAGGGTGCAGCATCCGAATCGAGTTCCGGCAGATGGGCGGATCAACGATCCTGACTGGTAAATTTGTGCGTCTCAAATGTTGCGTTTCTTCTCATTTTTTTGTGTGGTTCTTATGATGTCTTTCAGCGCTGCAATTTTTCAGCTTTTAGCTAACCGGCTGTGGTACTTGACTTGAATTATAATTTTGAGAACTCTTCCTTCTGCACAAAGAACGACGCATTATAATAATTATATAGATGTAAATGGTCCAGTGATCTCTAGTCAAGTGCATGACTCATTCTATTGCCGAATGTCAGTGTTTCAACAAGCACCCTGGCTTCCGTTCTTTCGGCCATTCTTCCGTCGGTCCGTCATCCGCCTATTCGTCCATCCATCTGTCCGGCCGGTCATCTTGCCACCTTTCCGTCAGTTTCTTCGTCCGTTCGTCTTTCCGCCCATCCTTCCGTCGATCTGTACGTCCGTCAGTCCGACCGTCCGTCCGACCGTCTGTCCGTCCGACCGTCTGTCCGTCCGACCGTCTGACCGCCTCTTCGACCGTCTGTCCGTCCGACCGTCTGACCGCCTCTTCGACCGTCCGTTCATTCGCTCACCCGTCATCTCCTCCCTTCAGACCTATCGAGCTCACCGAACGATCAGTAGAGCAAGCGTTGCGAAAAGGCCAGATCATGAAACGAAGAGTTCGACGACTGCTTGGTCCTGTTGCGACTCGGATCGTCGTGTCTAATCTATACACTGCAGAATCTAGAGTCTCAAAGCCGACTTTTCGTCTGCAATTCCCTTCGTCATACATCTACTAGGTACTTGATTTTGGCGGTGGGCGATAACGTATCATGAACAAAAAGGTGTGCCCGAAAGGACAACAGACGCCGACAGCATTACCGCATATAAAAAAGGGTATCCAGACAACCCGTTTGTTGTCTCCTGACCGCACGGTTGATCAGAAACTAATTACGCAAGCAAGCCATTTTATCTGTAAATCTTTCCATGCGCTCTCGAGGTTCGCGAAGGTGAACGCCCGTCATCCGTCACCCGTACGAATCATTCACTGCTGGGTGTCCACTCGAATTATCGTCCCGCAACTTGATAAGACATCTTTTTTCCCTCATTTTGTCGTTGTCTGCGATTAAAGGCATGTGACATGGAGCTTTACTCCGTGTCCCTTAAGAACGAACATTTTACGAAGGTGGCGTGGCAAGAACAGAAACACTTTAATAAATAAATGTACGGCTCTTATCGGTTGTATTTCTGTGTCGATTAGATAAATCAATCAGCACACACAGCGGCGAACGGTCGTAATTCCTAGCCAGATGATAAATAATCTGAGATTTCAAGCTGTTTAAGTTTCTTTTTTACATTGCAGAATAGACATATTTCCCGAGCATAAATTGTTTAATAAATGGAGATGATAAAGAGAAAAACGGCAAAAAAATTAATTCGTAAATCTCTTCTTAGAGAAAAAGCACGTTAAATGACATCTGATCAGATGTCAAACAGGTCGATCGCACTTTAACCGTACGGCCCAAGCGGACCGGTACGATCACCAGGTGTACCCATGAAGGAGCCCGACAACGGTGGCGGTGGCGGATGGGGATTGGACGACGGCACTGTGAAAGGATAAGGCGGGATGAATCCTTGATTCACGAAAGGTCTACCCTGCTGGGGCAGCAGCTGTTGGTTCCCACCGAACGGTCCGTTATAAGGAACCCGGGCATCGGTGACAATCGGCATTTGATATACTGGAATAAAAGAGCGAGAAACAGTTAACTTCTTACAGACCGAGGGGCGGAACCAAGGGACGGACGGACAGACAGACAGACAGACAGACAGGCAGGCAGGCAGACAGACAGACAAGCAGACAGACAGACAGACAGACAGGCAGACAGACAGGCAGACATGCAGACATGCAGACAGGCAGACAAACATGCAGACAGACAGGCAGACAGGCAGACAGTGGCACGAACCAATGGGCGGACGGAATGGAGTCTCGCTTTGCTCATCGACATTATCTCCGCCCAGCCTTCTTCCAGTGGGGTATTGGTCCGGACTCGCGACCTGGACATTGGATGAAGGCCGCACGAAGTTTTCGCGAAACTCTTGTGGTCTATTATTACTTTTGCGCCAGTCACCTCTTGTGTCATCATTTTGGGCGGGCGGGCGGTCTCTGTATAGGCGGTAGGTATTGCCGGAACGGTTATTAAAGGTGAGGGGCCCGGATCGGAGGAAGTCGTAGCTGCTGGAAAATTCGTCCATCTTGCACTGCAGCTTGTACATACTGTCACCTGAAACGATTGATAAGGCATAAAAGTAAAAAGACCATTGGACAAGCACACCGGTAGACAGACAGGCAAGCAGGCAGGCAGGCAGGCAGGCAGGCAGACAGACAGACAGACAGACAG
>LRSR01007223.1:0-17431 GCA_001579985.1 Hypsibius dujardini
CATCGGTCAATCCGTTGTCCAACATTCCTCAGTCTGAACCTAAGCTTTCGCGTATTCATCGGCAGTCCTTCCATCCAGTCTTCGGTGGTCCGACCTTTTCTTCCACAGTATTCCTTTTTTCGGTTGCTATTCTTTCCCTCGGTCGTATTTTAGCCGTTCGTCCATATTTAATTCCGTCTGACTACAAGAAATACATATTTTTTTCAGAGAACCTCGACGACTATCCAAGAAACAAAGTGCCGTCCTTTCCGATGCAGTCCGACAAGCCGTCACCTCTAACTGGCCCAAGTTTGACGCGGACCGGCAAAAGTACCTCCAGATTTCTGCTCGTTCCAAGGACGTCCGCGACCACGTACGTCATAATCATATTGTATTCCGCTGCTATGTCCGGACAGCACACAGGCTGTGGGACCTTAAATCTGCCACTGGGGCCCTGTGCTGTAATTAATTAATTGATTATTCGTAGTACCGTGCTCACAAGTCGGCCTTCTGGACCGAACTCATTCCCAAGCTCAACGTCGGCGGTAGCAGCGGCTCCTCCTCCAACATTCCCAAACAACATCACGAGCTGTCCGATTTTGACAAGCTCGATTCCTACGACGGCGTTGTTCGCTCAATGGCCTTCCTTTCCCTCCCTCCACCACCCCTTCCCCCGTCCATCACACCGCCGCCGTGGCGCGACAAGACTAGCCGTGCTCGTGCCACTTCCTCCGCTAGCAGCTCAACACTGGGTAACGACGTCGTCGTCACCGCCGTCGAACCGGAAGCGCAAATCAACCAATCAGCCTTGAATACCGGCTTGATCATCGGCATCGCAATCGGTGCGACATTGCTCATCGTCAACGCCTTGGTCTGTGTCAGCGTGCACTACCAACGCCGAAAACTGCGCAAGAAATACCCCAAGACCGTTCGAACCCCGTCGATGGACAAACGGAACGGTGTTCCTCAGACCGAACACGCCGAACACGTGGAGACCTTACTACCGGTGGCAGCCAGTGGCGGGTCTCATGATCCCTATTCCATGCCGGGTACTCCGTTGCCTGCCTCCTCAGCCGGTGGTCATTACGGTCATTCGCATCGGTCAGCGGGACAGGAACGACCGACGAGAACCTTCAACACCTTCTCCGACCAGCATCGGTTTATGACGGGCTCGGTGACGGGATCGGATAATTCGATGCCGGTCTCATTGCCGCCATCGACGCTGTTAAGAGTCTTACCGCATTTAGTTTCGCCCCATCCGTTGGACGTTCACGGTAGTGGTGGCGCGACAAGAAAAGTGGACGCCATAAGGAAAGCTGGCTCGGTGACCAGTCAGCTCAAGCTGCAGCAGGAAGAGACGGAGACCGATGAAACTGCCGTTTGACACCTTTTTTTTATACTAGACCATCATTCGTTACCTTTTCTTGTTCTGGATATTTTATCCTCTGATATGGCTGGAACAGTCGTCCTGTTAGTTCATGTGTATATACACATTTTTTAATTGTTATACGTTTCGGGGGGTTAAAGGCACGAATAGCTTCATGAAAAAAAGTTTCACTGAAGGTGGGCGGAATGTTTATGGGGGTGGTATGGTTCACCCATATCGAAAGACACCTACCAGTGGCGCTTCGTCATTGCATGTGGGTACTCTTAACGCTAGAACTGAGTAGAACTCAAAGCGGAATGGCCTGCCCTCTGGTACCAAATGAAGATTCTCTTCATCATCTGTCCGTGCGGGCAGCAAAATTGTCAATGACTACCGGTAAATCACCTCGCCGAAATACTGTATAGTACAGTAGACACTGAGTCTGAGCAAACGTTTCGGAATGCGGAACAGAGTTTGCTCTTCTCACCATCCACGCTCTCTTATTACTGCTCAATGCGAGAAAGAGAGAGAAGGTAAAATCTTATCAAAAATATCTCCGTGGAGAAGAATTACGGTGTTTAACACTCGAATCTCGCCGACTGATTCCCCCATAAATTGCACCTCTATGTAAACGGATTTAATCGATTGACACGGACACTCTGCAAACAATGCCGTTTCTAAATGCACTCGTTTCCTCTTTTCAAATTCCGTCACTCGTTTTATCTTCAAAATTCCTTTGAAAATATGGAGAAGAAATCGAAATCGAAAAGTATTTTCTCGCTCTTCAGTTTGGATTGGGACGACAAGCCGAAGCACCGTTCGGATAAATACCAACAACCGGCGGCGGCTAGCAGCTCGACCAAAAAACACCATGAAAGCAGCCGAACATCCCGGTCGAGTGATAAAGTTCCACCGCAACCGGCACCCCGAATCCGAAGCAAAAGTGCCAAGGCTGAGCTCGCGGTCCATGTACCATCTTCCCAGCTGCAACTCCGATCAACATCAAAGTCCTCCACCAAGCGACACAGCGGAGTGATGGTACAGCGAACCCAGTCACCCTTTCCGTCACCTCATCTTGCCAAAAAACCCTCCAAGACACCTGATGATGTTTCCATCAAGGATCGAAACAGGAACTTGAAAGCAATAAAAGACGATCAGCTTTTGCAGCAACGGAATTCACCATCGGAATCCAGCCGGAAACGGCCTGACGAAACAATGAACCCGGAGGTGCGGTATCTTCCTCCCAATAGGGAACTGGAGGACGAGGATGTGGAAGTTGCATTAAAAAAGCTTGAAACCGCTAGCACTCGACATGATCGACAGTCGGAACGCCAAACGACGACTCGGACGACGGCGTATCAAAATGAGGAGGTATCAGAGATTTCATTTTCGCGGGATCATTCGGATTCATCCTTGCCGACAACGCCGATCATCAAGCGAATTGCTGATAACAGGGAGCCGCCATCGGACGGAAACAGGTACAAGACAAGATGTTCAAAACTTGCCAAATTTGGATGCAATATTGACTGCTCCATTTTCGCGTCTATCTATCTGGAGTTATTAGCAGTTTCCCTAATTAATTCTATTAACTAAATTTGGTTTATTTGCCGTGACACTGAGTTTGTTTTATTTGACAGGCCGAAAACTTCAGAAGATGTTATTAGCGTTCGTGAGCCTCGGCGATCGGAACAACTGACCCATCCTGCGACTAGAGCGCCGCCAAGTGGACAGTCATATCAACCACACGACACAAGTAATTATAATAATGCCCTTTCTTCAGCCCAAAATACAACCATCATAATTGAACCTGCCCGTCCCCCCAACGATCTTTATGTAGAAAAGACACAAAGTACCAAAGAAGTCCGTCAGTCTCCCGGCTACAACCGGCATCTTTTACTACGTGAGCACGGCGCAACAACTGACCTGTCGCCGCAAGTCGCTGTCAAAGTCGAATCAATCAATGCTGTCCGGGGACACGCTGCTGAAGATGGCGTCATCGCGACGTCAAAAGTTAAGCGTGGTCATCGATGGAAAGAGCAACGGAACGGTCTCCCATCGACACAAAGTTACGGTTCTACTAGAAATCTCACTACTGTCATAGGAGCTGAAAGTGCTGGGAAAAGGCGAATGGCTGCGCACGATTTGACGGTAATGTAACGCCCAGGTCGTAGAGCTTACACGGAAACAACTAATTTATTCAATATTGACGAAATAAATCAAATCAATGATCGAAATAGAAAATATTATCAAAATATACTCAAATCGTACAATGCTTCCAGTTCGAAACGGCCGTTTTGTCATTAATTCGCCTACGCCGTCTGGAAGCCAAGCTACGACGGAATCGTGATCGTTACCTTCAGGAACTTCAACTTTTTCGTGGATGGGATGACAAGTGAGTCATTGTTTTCACCTGCATCCTGTCTCTTTTTTGACATTCAGACAGACACTTAAGTTGCCAAATGAACAGGACAGACATCTAAGCATTTAGGAATTGTAGACATTTCCTTAGTAAACAGGGAAAGAGACATACTGGAAACATTTCTGATTGCGTACAACCATGTCATGTTTGGAGCTCTATATGGTCACTTGCAAAGGCCCCACGCAAGTTGCACTACTTTTTGATGTGAACATTTTCGCTGACATTGCGATAGTGTTTGCTAAAGGATGGAAGTGAGCTGTTGGGTAATCAGTTTGTCGGAGGAGAGCGAAAAGAATCTGCAAATATACAAATGTCCGAAAGTAGCCAAATGATGTATGAAGAAGGCAGATAAAGCGCGGACTTATCTTGTTCGCGTCGCGGACACTTGACGACCAAGTGTACATACTGTATCGAGAGCTCGCGCACTGAAGCGAATCAGGTGGACAGGTAATTTATTGCGTTACGTGATTGAAAAGAGCAAAGTTGAGCATTTTCACGATCGGTTTCGGAATGTTTTTTCGTACTCCTTCTCTTCTATTCACTCTCACTCAATCTGTGTGCTGTGAAAAGCGCCACAGTTGCTTCTCACACCATTCTCATCAAACACAAAAATGTCAAAGCCCAAAAAAACATGAGGTTTATCGCGCCGCGCGCTCGATCGGCACAACTGCTATTATGGATTCGGCATAAATAATGAGGCGGCCACACTCACTTGCTTGGCAAAGAAAAGCAGCCTCAAATTGCGCTGCTTGTCTAGAATTACCTGATGGTAAAGTGTTTAACTCAACCGGTTCCCCTGAAAGAGTTCTCGCCAAGCCATATTCCTTCCTTCGTGTTGCAAAAATGATATCACATTAATCGTCAGGCGGCCCACTTTCTGCGTTTGACTGAAGATACATTTATACGGCCATAACTTGTTTCATTCTTCTGTTGGCTCTCTTTTACAGTCGGCACATACATGTCCTCGATCAGATCGCTAAAAGTAACCGCCAAGTAAGTAGTATTCACAATCTTTCCCGACATTTTCGAAGATCTGGCAGATCTTTCGGCCCTTTTGTGATAACTTATATAAAACTTTGGACCGTTTACACAGATGGACGAACTTGACCCACTAATTGCATCCCTGGAGGAGTTTATCAACGACCAACACACCCCGCCATATATTCCTGAAGATGAGGTCCTACGTTATCCGGTCAGCTTTGACCAACGAAGGGTCTTCCCCAGTTCCTTCGAGGTAAGCCTTTAGAACACAAAATGTTATCCTTCTAAATCTATAAAATAAATCAACATTAAAATTCATAGTCAAGCTCAACGTATTAACGTATATTAAACTCAATTCGTGCCACATAAAGTGTCACCTATTGTGTCATGAAGATAAAGGCTCGGTCTTGAGTGAAATTTAAATCTGACGGTTACCTGTTTGACTTGTCACTGTTAATGGTGATTTTTTTAGAGGACAAACCATAAAAAAACAGGTTTCCATTTGACTTACTGTAGACAGTTTGCTTTGGCCGTATATGTACAGCATAATATTGTCAAGACGTGTTAAAACAATTAGTAAGTTTTAATCACATCCTCCAGGCAACCCATCAGCTGCCCTATAATTATGGCGATCCCTACGGTTCTGCCTACCACCAACGTAGCCAGCTGCAGCAGAGTGACCTTCCCAAATCGTTTTTGGATCGAAAATTGGCTGTTCTGAGGGAAGGAGATTCCCGCGTTTCCAGGTCCGTCGGCCGCGCCGGTTTGCATGTTCAAACAAGTAGTTATGCCCGGCCTAGCATTCTTCCGAATCGACAAGCGGATGCTTCAGACATTGATCGGGAGCTGGACGCATTAACGAACCAGGTGCGCCAACTGCAACTTCAGAAGGACTCTCTCCAACGGAACAGTGCCGACCCTCAGCACCAATATCCCGTTGATCCAGAATTTGAGACGGAAAAGAAAACTTATGCCAGTCGCAGGACAGTGGCAGACGAACACTTGGACAAAGTGACTTCGTTAGAGAACGAACGCTCGCAGGTATTCATTTTCTTCAACTCCTCTCCAGCTCATGGTTGTCGGGCTGTCTGCCTATTTTCTTTGTCGGTTTATCTGTCTGTTTGTCTGTTATATAGGGTTCACTGCTAACATTTACTCAACTTTGAGGGGTTACGGTAGAAATTGCGTGTACTGATTTCAAGGTTTATGATTAACAAAAATGTGCTGGATGGCGTTCAGATGACGTTGCAAACCAACAGATTATCAACACTTTTTGATGAGGAACTTCTGGAGTTCGCCAAATAAAAACATCATTTTTGACTATTGTGAAGATTGATTGTTGATTGAATTGACATGACGTTTTGCTATCTCACAAGCCAAGCACGCAAAGCCAACCCACCAAGGAAGTATAAGTAAAAATAAGAGCTTGCTTCTTTTGGTTAAAGCCGGAAGAGAACGGAAGAGTCGCCTTATCAAGTAATTCCAAAATTTATATGGGGCAACTCACTGGTTGGGTGGCAAATAGTTTTAAAAAAAACTGACGATTCTGTGAAGACACAAAGACACGTAGTGCAGTGGAGTCCTTTAATATGTAAACAAGATGCACTAAGCAATTTGCTGTGAACTGTGATTGGGGAATATATGTTCTTGAAGTGAACGGCCAGATTCTGGTCGAACTTGGCAAGCTCAAAAGTGCCAACTTTCCAAAAAAAAGCTGAGCCTAGCAATTTTCATCGAACTTTTTAAAACTTAAATTTGAATGAAAGTCAACTCATCTAGACATCTGCTGTTGAAAGAATTTAAGGTTTTAGAGCAACGGTAAAATTTAAAGATCCATTCAAAGTTGAGTAAATGTTCCTGGTGGACCCTATAGTCTGATCAGTGATCATGCCATTGTATCTAAGTAGTCCCTTTTCAGGCTCCTCAGACGTTTGCCGAAGTTAACATGTCCAGACAATTCACTGGCAGAGAGTTCAGAGTCCCATCAAACGGGCACGTCAGTTCCAGCATTGCCAGCACTACCAGTAGCAGCAGCACCAGCGAGGAAGTTTCCGTCGACGAGCCTTACCAATACGAAGACTTTGTATGGTAACACTCCTGTGCTCGACCAGAGACAATTATAAATTGCTTTACCGAATCATTATTGTGCCGTATTCTTTCTAGACTGACGCTACCCAATACGACAGCTACCTCAACGAAAGCCTGACAAAACTACAGAACGTCATGCGAGACTTGGAAGACGATAGGGATGGCAGCGAACCGCAACCCGTCTTTGGGACGGTCAACCGATACAATACTCGAGAGATGGATCGACCATCTACTTTGAGCAGCTGTGGTCATCCGCCGTTGCCGCCGATTAGAAAGGCCAAAACTATTGCCTCGACCAGGGCTCGTAAGCATCATACCATTTCATCGGAGAATCCCAGCGCCATAATTGCAGCCAGACGAGCTTATAATAACGAAAGATATTCCGATAACGAAGCCATGTCGGATGATATATTCCCGTCCAGAAAGAGCAGTTTGGATGATGATGCAGATGAAGCTATATCGTATGACTATCAGATCAGACTTAACTCGCCCGATCCCATTTCCATACCTGAGAGGTATTTGGATCTGGAGCAAGAAAGGGAAGTGGAGGATGAGATCGGACTGAAAAGAAGGAAGGCCAAGGCAGAAGATATTCGGCGTATGTTAGCTGTTCCTGAGTAAGTAACAGTACTCGTACCAGTCCGAACTTAACTTGTCTATACATTGTACTTTAACTAATAATAACAGAATAAAAACTAAGTTTGTTTTTTACTGCTCTCAGACCCGGATCGTCGGACCGTGATCAGCGAGAACGTGAGAAATTACTTCGCATGACACCCATTCTCGCCCGGGAAGTGACGGAAAGAAGTCGGAGAGTGGCGTTGGAGGCGAAAAACCGATCGGTCGGTCGTTAACCATTGCCCCTTTTATTCATATTTGGATGAAACGTATTATACCACTGACTGCTTTGCTCCTTTGAATTGAACGCTTCTCTATTTCGTGTCCATCATACCATCGATATTCTCTCCACCATCATATTCTTTGCGAAGAGGAAATTCAAACGGCTGTCCACCTTACCAGACTTAAACCAAAACATCAACCGGTTGAAAACTTAACAAAACTGCAGATTGTTCTGTCGCACAGACGTAACCGTTGATCCTTGTAACCCAGGCGATAAATGCGTCACCTAGGGGAAATTTTATCTAATTAATGAAACCAACAGGCCCTACACCTGCGGGCGACTTTGTACTCCCCTTAAAAATTCAGGGCGAGGGTCGCAAATCATATCGCGTAGCATGCAATAGCATCTCAAAGCATCATAGTAGCCAACAATAAATTGTGATACGCCGAAACCAACCGTTGTCTACTGTAGCATACCGTAGCACTACGTAGCACCACGTAGCACCACGTAGCACCACATAGCATCACATAGCACCACATAGCATAACGTAGCACCACGTAGCACCACGTAGCACCACATAGCATCACATAGCATAACGCAGCACCACATAGCATAACGTAGCACCACGTAGCACCACATAGCATCACATAGCACATAGCATAACGTAGCACCACGTAGCACCACATAGCACTACGTAGCATAACGTAGCAGCACGTAGCACCACATAGCACCACATAGCATAACGTAGCACCACGTAGCACCACATAGCATCACATAGCACCACATAGCATAACGTAGCACCACGTAGCATCACATAGCATCACATAGCATCACATAGCATAACGCAGCACCACATAGCATAACGTAGCACCACGTAGCACCACGTAGCACCACATAGCATCACATAGCACCACATAGCATCACATAGCATCACATAGCACCACATAGCATAACGTAGCATAACGTAGCATAACGTAGCATATTGTAATCAATTTTAAAAAAAATTTTAAATCAAATTACTCATCCATTGTTGCTACATTTAGCGACGTTAAGCTATGGGCCGATATGCATTGTCACAATATGTTATGGGCTGTATCATTGGCTAGTCATTTTGTTGACAAGCAAGGCGAACTAACGAAAAATTCATATTTTCTTACGATGCCTAAGGTTTATTGTTATTTCGGCTCAACTGCTATACCCTTTTCTTTATGTTTTTAGGTATTTCTTATAACGGCCTAATATTTTCTCCTTTAGTGAGATTTATTATTCGATCAGTATGTATAAGATTAGAACAAACTAAACTACTTTTTTTCATGTGTCGTGAGGTATGTTTAATTATGTAAACTGCTTTAGCCTGTTCGCGTAAATACTTGAATTTGCCCTAAATCAACAACAAATTTAATTACATACTGCATATTCTTAAACCCACGCATGAATTGATTTAAAACATAATTAACTGAGTAGCTGACAATTTATTGTAAAATGATTGTAGTTTTCTCGCTACAAAACATGAACTAAATTTCAAATTTTTCATATACAACTGAATAATTATTTACTCATTAGAAAGGTCTATTTTGGAAAGGGCACAGCGTTTAAATATTTGATTTTTTGACCCAGTTGTTAATGTGAAAGAAAGGTTAGTAGGTTTTTTTGATATCTTAAACTGAATTAAAATATCTAGTTAGCTGTAGTAAAATAACTGCCACTGTAATTGGCATTAATTTTTCAGTTGTTTTTTTATTGGAATAAATAACTGGTTCCAAACAACAAAAACGTAGTTAGATCTTATGTAGTCTAGTTTAATTGGAAGGATAAGAATATTAAGGCTGTTTCTGTTCTAGTGACTGATACCTGTTTAGGATCATCCACTTACAAGCTATTGCTCGCGCTTTGCGTTCGCAAAAGCCACCAAGTTGGTGTTACTTTCGCACAATTCGGAGCAGTAGTTTTCTCGCTTGAGGTATATCTCAATGCATAACGAGCCGTATTCTAACGGGTTCTTAACTTTTTAAATCTCTACCTGTTTATGCCTAGGTTACTATCTGTGAATGTGTGTTTGTGTCAATGCCGGTGCGAATGTCTGTATCTCAGATTTGTGTTACTGTATGGGTTTGGTTCAGAGTTTACTTCTTGGTGTAGGTCCAAATCTATGTACGTGTGTTTGTGTTTGTGTCTGTATCTGTCTGTTTTGTTTCTGTATGGGTTTGGGTTCTGAGATTGGGTTTTGATCTGAGTCTCTTTATCTGCCTACCTTTACGTATGTTTATCGCTGCATAACCAGATTCACGTGAATGGTTATACAGTGGGGTATGTGTAAAACATGGTATATTGTAATTGTATTTGTGTTAGTAGTTGTTTTTATTATTTATTAGTTTCGTAATTGAATTTTTCAGTTGTATATTGTACTTTTTATTCTTATTTGTCACGTAGTTGTACTTTGGCATTATAGTTCTTAGTTTGTGTTTGTGTTTTTAATGAAGAATATGAATATTTTTTTAACTATTAAATTCATTTCTCTGAGCACTGAAATACAAATTTACCTTTCTAAATTTTTACCGATAAAGGTTTTATATACTACAGTACCATACCGCAGTGCTGCTAACTCTTTGTTTAGGCTTTTACCTTCTCCGCGAGTGTTTCTTTTCGTCAAATTCTTAACTACAATAAAAGTCGACTAATGTAAACCTCGTCTATATGCAATACCTCGTCTATATTGAACTTTTCCTTCTGTACCAATTTCGTTCCATACAAATAGCATAGGAATGCCAAACTTGATGTGAATATTTTTGTTCTATATGGTATGTTAAACAAATTTCACGGTCAACCATGTAAAATGCATCTCCTCTAAGTTAAATATGACATTTTCCTTGAAACTTTTCGACGAAATCGCTCGTTTCTTTTTTTTCAGCCTGCAAACCCCTACCGTGTTTATCTGCGTATTGAGCTGCATGTGTTAGTTTTTGTACGTTCTAATTTTTTCAATGGTGCCAATCGGTGAAAGTAAAACGCTGACAATGGAACTGATTCTTGTCCAGAAATTCAGCTATTGAAGGACCTCGGTCATATGAAACAAAATGCTGCGGTGGCTAAGTAGAACTGCAGTGCAGAATTTCTACCGGCACTTTGTTTTACTGGGAGAAATTTCGTTCTCTCCCCACCCCGGGGGCCTTTGGGGGCCGCTAGACTAATGTACATTTCTCGTATAAGTTGAACAAAAATTATGGATTTTTGAGGTTTACATTTGACGAGTTTTACTGTAGATGTTTTTTAGTTTTTTGAATCTGCATTCCCTAACATTTAACTCTCTGTTTAGGGAACATCCGTTAATGACGTCAGTATTGGTTAGTGGGGTGGGGATGCAAAAAATACCTGACAACTCTGACTGGACGGGATGGAGGGTAGGCCGGCGTCCTGACGTCAGCTTTGGGGAACCCAGTAGGCTTAGAAATGATCAATTTCGGAACTTTTTTTTAGCATTACACATCCCTTGAAAATTCCAGCAAGCTCTGTGAAAATAAGGATTTCAAATAGTTTAGTGAAATTTGATTGGAGAGCCATGCGCGTGCTGTGCTGTTCAGCAAACATGTTCACAGAAATCGAGCACGCCGTATCAGCTGTTTATCGATGTATTCGTTAGTTCTTGCCCCGAAATTCCCAAACGAGAGAGTTACCGGCGCGTGAACGAGAACTGGTGGAGAACAGGCCCAATTTGGAGTGATAAAGACGCATTTAAAAAAATATTCTTTAATGGAAGGGGTTATGGTTTCTGACGTCAGAAACTGAAGATCTACAGGGCGTTACAAAGATGCTGACAAACTCTGACGTTAGGGGAGGGTGTTGGGTCGCCTAATAAAAATTACTGATGTAATTAACGGATGTTCTCTTACATATAGTAGTATATCATGATACTCTTATCATCAATCATTAGTTTTAACGCCCTGACTTGATCATGCTGTTTGATACATATATATGTAATATAATGTCAATCTTAACATAATGTTTGACAATCATTAAGCCT
This sequence comes from Hypsibius dujardini, assembly GCA_001579985.1. NCBI lineage: Eukaryota > Metazoa > Tardigrada > Eutardigrada > Parachela > Hypsibiidae > Hypsibius > Hypsibius dujardini. The sequence continues at coordinate 11,693 of LRSR01007223.1, forward strand.
GTAATAAAAAACTGTTTAGTCATGATTAATATGTGATATTAGTTCATATTTATTTTTATGAACCGTTAAAAAAATCACAACTAGCTAAAAACACATTATAAATTACAATTAAAATATACAGCTACGTAACTATAAAATACCAAAGATAATTACTAATTACAAACTTCAACTACCATGCTTTAAACAAACCCTATACAGTGCGGTTGTTGTCAGTGAACGATGATAATTGGACTCTGAACCCTAGTGCGTAGTTCAAATTTCCCTACTGCGTAATAAAAACTCCTCTTCTTCCTTTTTTCCCCGATAATGTTCTGAGATTTTGAAAATGAATGCGCATTGAGCCACTTACCATGAATGTCATAAAATTCTATCCAAAAAATGGGCAATACTTTCGAGAAAATAACGGCAGTTGTGCATTTGTGGTAGGTACTCCCTTTAGGAATTAGAGTATCATGATATATTTGTCGTTTGGTCTCTCGATCGGTTGGTCCGTCAATCCATTGATCAAACTCCTGCGATCTGCTCAAGTAAACTACGACTATGACACCAGACTATGTCAAGCTGCGGGTTACTACGCCCTTCTATGGAAAGCTACGGGCTGCTATGCCCTGTCATGGCAGACTACGCGTTATTACGCCCTGCTGTGGCAGGTCACGGTATCTTACGTCCTTCCGTGGCTGCTCAACCATAGTAACACAACCTACTCAGATTCAGAGATGCTACGTGGCACAGCTAATTCCAAATTCACAGCTTGACACAAAGCGACATCTCCTGGCAAAAACTTAGGCACAGCCATGGTCACACATCTTCAGACCTAGATACAATTGCGACTAGAGGCAGAGTCACATATTCAGGGCCAGGCTACAGACACGGACAAAGTGACTGACTCCTGATAGAGTTTAAAGCACTGACATGGACACAAACACATACACAATATTACGACACGTTTCCAAACGAATCCAATGCTTGTTAGAGTCGCTCGAAAAATACGGAATCAGTTCCACTGCTTTTTTAATATAAGAAATACAAAATATATATATTATATTATGACGCAGCGAAAATATTCTTTGTGGCGTTTGGGAACGCAAAGCATGAGCAATAGCTTGTGCTCATAATTAGCATGACCTTGATTCAGAAATCAACAATCAATGTGTAGTTTGATTATAAAACTAAGTTATATCATTTTTTATCTACGCGAAAAAATGTTTAGAAATAAAACTCACATAAATGATAGGTCTCTTTGATTAAACTAAACAACGTGACGTTTGTTATTCATGCCTTTCAGTGCTTGGGAAAATGAAGGCACGAGGTGAACTTTTACCTTATTACCATCTGATTATCCTCTATTGGACGTATTACTAAGCTAATATTAATTTATTACGGCTTGCTGAAATGCCTTATGTTGAATGCACAGTTTCAACTCGTAACGCCAAAGTTGATACACAAATTGCGACACAATCTAAACTGTCATTTACAACCCAGTGCCAAGTGGCGTTACGTTATGCTACGCGGTGCTTCCACGTAGGTGCTACGTGGTGCTACTATGTAGGTGCTACTTTGACAAAGCTCGGCCCATTTAGAGCGGAAACGACACGCAAACTTCAACAGGAATATCAGAATAAAAACTCAGTGAAGGAGAGCCTCCGTCAAACTCAAAAACAGATGGAACGACGAATGACTGTTCCTCGTGAAAAAAAAATCCATCATACGGCAAAATCGACTCGAAATGTTGAACAACGATCTCAAAAATGGAGATCGTTAAAGTCTCAAGAAGTGGTTGGTGTCTTTCTCGCTAATGATGTCTAAAAAAACCCAGTACATATAACACCTAGGCTACGCCTAAGTAAGTGAAAATAGCTTCTTAATATATAAAATATAAATACTGTATTGCCGCGTTAACTTCTCGCACCTGTAGCACCGCCCTCAGGCGATTCCACCCTTCTCTTTTGAGTTATTGCTATAAAGTTTCTTGTTAGAGGCTTAATGATTGTCATACATTATATTACCGTATACTCGCGATCTCAAGGGACACTTTTCTGCCCTACCCGTAAATTTTAGTCAACCCGGACCGTGCCTATTCAATGCCGTTCACCAAGTTACCACTGTAGAGACAAATACACGGAAATCAATCAATCGAGCACAACGAGTAAGCTGTATGAAATTAGCCAATCAGGGAAGAGTGAATCAAATTGAACGTTCAATCGAGTCATACTGAGGTAGGCGGGGCTTAGCTGTCCCTTGAGATCGCGATCTACTACTAAATATTAAAGACAACTACTAACTACAAAATACAATTGCAATATACCATGTTTTATACAAACCCCACTGTATAACCATTCACGTGAATCTGGTTATGCAGAGCAAAGAGATGAACATAAATAGATATAAAGAGACTCACAAAGGAATATTTACGTGTGTCAGTCTGAAATCGGGCCCAAATTTTTTTAATGGATACATACTATCAAACCATGATTTTAAAAAATATGACTGGTCCCCCACAATTCCGTTTGAGATGGATTGAATTACGACAAATATTTTGTTCGTTTACCCATTTAACGGTTCACGCAAACAAAAATCGATGCGCAAATTATTTGACAAACGAGTCGGGACCACGGAAATGGTAACCGGCATCTTCAAATCTGTTCCAGTAACAGTCAAAGTAGAGAATACTGATACAACAGCCGCAACGGATAAAATTACAGCGGTATACCACAATGACAAGGTTTTGCAAAATCTCGAACAACCAGTCTGTCAAAATCATTAGACAATCAACCGAATAATTAAATTCCTATTTGGTGGACTGGAGAAAATTGCTGATGAAACATTTCGTTAATGAACACTACTATAGCAACGCGATTCTAATGCGCAACTCAAACTGCGTTTTTCATACATATGGCCTCAGGTGTGCGTACAAAACTACCTACCCAGGTAATGCGTCTCAGTCTTCAATCAAGCAACTTGCCAAGTGCCCACATGCTCAGTGATCTTCACAAATTTTCAATCAAGAGATCAATCGACCAGAAAAAAAACAGGCACTTACGTTAGCCACCGGTGGAGGGTAGGCTCTCCACTTTTCTCCGCTCTGGCAAATTTTAGCTGATTGTGAAACAATCGATGAGGCAAAGACCAGCGCTTCGAAATTATACTTTTTCGGTTTTCGGTAAAAAAAATGCGAGCAGTTTAAACAGAAACGATAGATTTTTAACGGTGAATACTTGGAATTAAATACTTAGAAAAATTCAGACGGAGTGGGGAGCAAACAGCCCGGCGGCGTGGTTACAGTTGCGCCTTAGATAGCGTCGCTACTGTATTGTACCGTGTTTAATCAATCAATCAACGTTACTGCCAAAGCATAAAAAAAGCTGCCGCAACAGGAATCTTCTCCAATTTTCTCCATTTCAAACGGAATTGTGGGGGACCAGTCATATTTTTTAAAATCATGGTTTGATAGTATGTATTCTTAAAAAAAAGTTGGACCCAATCTCAGGCTGATACAAGTAAATATTCCCTTGTCAGATCAAAAGCATTCTCGAAACCCAAACCCATATGGAGACGCAGACAGACACAGACACAAACACACGTATCTAGATTTAGACCTACACTAAGACCTAAACCCTGAACCAAACTCATACAGTAACACAAACCCGAGATACAGACACTGGCACTGGCACTGACACAGAAACACATTCACAAATAGTAACATAAACATAAACAGGTAAAAAGTTAAAAGGTTAAGAATCCGTCAGAATACGGCTCGTTATGCAGTGCGATATACCTCAAGCGAGAAAACTACTGTGTAAGTGGATAATCCTGAACAGGTATCAGTCATTAGAACAGAAACAGGCTTTATATTTTTATCCTTCCAATTAAACTAGAAGAATTTATCGCAACCCGTGACTGAATGTATTGTTATTTAGGCGGACCAAGCGGTTATTCGCATTAGTTGACACATCTGCGTTAAATTGATGCTGGTGCTCTATAATTCTGGTTCAATGTTTACCTAAAGGCACACTTTAGGTGTTCTATTCATTGTTCGCATAATTGCTTTTGCTGTATGCACACAATTAAATAACATAAACTAACTTTTTTCTCATATTAACAACTGTGTTAAAAATTCAAATGTTTAAACGCTGTGCCCTTTCCAAATGGATAATTCTAATGAGTAAATAATTATTCAGTTGTATTTGAAAAATTTTAAATTTAGTTCATGTTTTGTAGCGAGAAAACTACAATCATTTTACAATAAATTGTCAGCTACTCAGTTAATTAAGTTTTAATTCAATTCATGCGTGGGTTTAAGAATATGCAATATGTAATTTAATTTGTTGTTGATTTAGGGCAAATTCAAGTATTTAGGTGAATAGGCTAACGAAGTTCACATAATTTAACATATTTCATAACCTATGCAAATAAGTAATTTAGTTTGCTTCAAAAACATACATACATATCGAATATAAGATTACGTTAAAGTTAAAAAAATATAAACCGTCATAACAAATATCTAAAAGTGTAAAGAAATAGGGACAGCAGTGGAGCCGAAATAACGATAAACCTTAGGCATAATAAGAAAATATGAATTTTCCAGTGGTCCGCCTTGCTTGTCAACAAAATGATTAGCTCATAACTTAGTTTAACTAGATGTTACAGCCCATAACATAATGTAACAATACATATCGGCCCTTAACTTAACATAACTAAATGTAGCAAGAATCAATGAGTAATTTGATTTTAAAAACAAAGTTTTGCCATTTTTTATCTACGCAAAAAATGTTTACAAATGAAACTTATTTGGATCATATCTTTCTTTGATAAAATTGAACAACGTAACTGTTATCTTATGATCTTCTGATTATCCTTTTTTGGACGTAAAACTAACAAGAAAATGACACCACTCTGGACAGCGAATTTCTTTATATCTGTTCGCTGTTACCAGTTCATTGTTGCCTGGTCTCATCGATTACGTCAAGAAACCGGCAGAAAACCAGAACTACTATTTAAAATTGAATAAAAACTGACTGTGATAGTTTATAGAAGACGCTGTCTATGTTACTGAAACATGTGCTTATTGATTATTTGATTTTGAACGGATGATCCATGAAATAAAATCAGATACATTTATTGGTCAATTTACAAACATAGACAGCGCCCCCTGTATACCACCACTAGTAAGTTTTTATTAATTAAAAAAAGTATTTCTCGTTTTCTGCCAATTTTTTCGATGGAATCGAAAAGACCAGGCAATAGTGCATCAGTAACAGCAAACAGATAATGAAATTTGCCGTCCAGAGTGGTGTCATTTCCTTGTAAGCTATTGGCAATTTATTGCTGCTTGTTGAAATGCTTCATGTTAAATGCATAATTTTAGGCCGTAGCGCTAAAAATGAGACACGAATTGCGACACAATCTAAACTATCATTTACACCAAGCAATGCTATGTGGTGCTATGTGATGCTACGTGGTGCTACGTGATGCTATGTGGTGCTACGTGGTGCTATGTGGTGCTACGTGGTGCTACGTGGTGGTACGTGGTGCTATGTGATGCTATGTGGTGCTACGTGGTGCTATGTGATGCTATGTGGTGCTACGTGGTGCTATGTGGTGCTACGTTATGCTATGTGATGCTATGTGGTGCTACGTGGTGCTACGTGGTGCTATGTGGTGCTACGTGGTGCTATGTGGTGCTACGTGGTGCTATGTGGTGCTACGTTATGCTATGTGATGCTATGTGGTGCTACGTGG